>JAVQJG010026488.1:0-11895 GCA_036024015.1 Craterocephalus amniculus
AAACAGAATATGGTAACAAATAGGGGTGGGACAATACATCGATCTGTATCGATACATCGATCGTATGGTCAATGATTCAAAGATATCGATCCAAAATTCTAATATTGGACAAAAATCGACAGAGTAACCAGTTATCAAACACACTTTTATTTTGAAAATATTTTCTTTTAAACTAAATGTTAGTGCCAGAGCTCATTAATAAAGAAAGTTTAAATGATGATCTCGGTGCTTTTAGTGATGAATGGAAATAATTGTGATCAATCACTCATTATATTGCTTTATATCGTTTCATATCGATCGGAGGATCCTAGATCAAATCGAATTCAAATCGTATCGTGACTGAATTTGAGATATCGGCAAACATCGAATCGCTGTGTAACCATATCAATATAATATCGTATCGTGATCACACCAGTGATTCCCATCCCTAGTCATTACTGAGGAAAGAAGAGAGTTTAGAAAATGAAATGACCATACCATGATGACGTCAATGAAAGTCTTTCAGGTTGTAAAATACAGCAGCCGTAATGGTTTTTCGCTCCAAAGCTACTAAGTAGGTAAATGTGGTAAAAAAAAAACCTGCATCAACTGGCAGATAAAGTTCTCATCAGCACAGGAAGATGGCTTCTTTATTTGTACATTCTTCTGATTGTCCTCCAGTGAAAGAAAAACAGCAGTTCATGTGAGGGCAGATGACCAAATGAAGATTTGTGACACATTTTTATTGGAAAGTTGATAAAAAATGAGTAAAAAACACAACATACCTATGATCTCTATATGTACATAAAGTCATCCAGTATGCCTTGCTTGAGAAGCAACAAACCATGAATTTACCACTTGAAAATTAAGGTTTGTAAATAAATAAAAAAGCAGCTTCCAGGATGCAAAGGTCAATCTAGATACTTCCAAATCAGGGCCTCTTTGTCCCTTTTATGATCTAAAAAATTTGGATGGACAATTTTAACCTCCACAAAGTTTTACAAAGCAGATTCCAATGTGTTTCTGAACCACACAAACATTCTTACAGTGCTTCTTGTTAAACGATCATATATCCAGTCCTTGTTTTTCTTCAGCAGTCACAAACTAATGACACTTCAACACATGAGGGATCAAAGTACTGTATTGATCTTCCAACAGCCAGATTCCAAACACTCTAATAAAAGTGTTGGAAAACAGTCCACTCATTAGGAAGACTGCTTTACACTGCAACATATTGAATGGGTTTTATTGTGTGTCAAAGTCCTGTTACACATTGGGATGCGAGTGTGAGCCTCTGTCGCAGGGCACTTTTGTGAAACCAATATGACCAACATTTTATTGATTTGTGTTTTCCAACATGACTCTTTTCTTATCACGTATGTGTATGTGTATGTGTAAACAGATGATAACATAGAGCAATGCAATCTCACAGCATTTTCCAAACGTTTCACAGTGTTTACCAGTAAGTGGAAATGTCAATATTTGGAAGATGAAGCAGGAAAGTCTTACACACAACTAACAGCTCAAGAACTTTTTAACCTTTAGTTTTGGTTTCACTTGCTGTCAACCTTCAGTTTTAGTCTCTGGCTGCCTGGGTTTAGATATCAAATATTACTTTTTTGAGTTGCAAAACCTTTTATTGCCTCAAATTACACATACCGATCATATCTGCCACATTTACCATAGTAGCCCTTTGTTTTGTAATAATTCTTGACAAACTTTTCTGTCTGATTAAAACAGCTGATGAATCCCTAAAGACGTGTACATCACTGTCCTTAAAAGAGTGTCCTTTATTCTTGTTGAACTGCTGAATCTTGACCTGAAGAGATCCAGTTATATCTTGACTCTTGCAAAATTAAGAAATGAATAATTCACTAATTACTCAAACGGAAAAGAAACAATCCAGCAATATGGTAAGGCTATGAAAATGTAATTTTTACTTGATTTCCTCTTAAAGTAAATTATTACATGAAGTAAAATAAAGCAAATAAAATAAATACTGGTGCAAATCTTTTCATACAAATCATCCATAGTGTGGCATTTGGTTCACATCGGACACATTTTTAGTTCCACATCAGAGCAGTAGAGATTAGAATAAGTCCTGTTGCAGAATCTGAGCCAGCTGCTGAAATAACTCCTGTAATACTTGATGTAGTTCTTCTTTGCTTAAATCACGTAGATGTGGTGTAATTACTGGCTCTTTCTATTGTGAATAGAAATAAGTGAAAATATTTTTTTTTTTCTTAAAGATGGCTCAGTGAAATGGCACAACTACTTCTCTTGTGAATGAGTTGGAGCGCCAGACGGACTGGTAGTGTACGGCAACACGGAAGATGAGCTTCATGTTCTGAAATCTTTCTTTATCATGCTGCGTCATTAGCCACAGCATTAAAGACACGACGCCCTCGGGAACCGGCCACTACATCATTATGGCTTTTTGAGTGTTGCCTTGCAGCCCCATGTTGTACCCATAATCCCTTTAATGACGGCCCTCACAGGTATTCCTTCTCAGCTGATGCTGAAGCCGAATGATGAGCAAAACAGCATCAAAGAGATTATTTCCTTTTAATGGGTCATTTCATAATGGAGGAAGATGACGTAGCGTGACAAGCTGAGGTGGACAGGAAGAGAGAGAGGAAAAAAAGCTGAGGTCGGTGTTGTCCTTATACTGGGAGTCACTGTGTTCATTTTGCTGTGTTTTTTTCTCTTCCTATGACAACATAAATGAAAAGCTCACAAGCTGTATTGACATACAAGACATGAAAAGGAGGAAGAGAAGACAGACAAATGTAATGCTAAATTCAGATGCTGCATCTAGCAAATCAAAGCTAGGATATGAGTGTATGTGTGTCTGTGTGTGTGTGTTTGTGTGTGTATGTGTGTTATGATGTGTATGAGTGAAGATGAGCTGGAATTTTAATAGGATGATATCTAACTGGTGTGAATAATTACATCAGTCTATTAACCAGAACGCGGAACTCCATGTAAGTGTGTCTGCATTTTGGGGCTTCGTGGTTTTTTTTTCAACATTCATTAAATGTCCAGATCAACTCTGGTTACACTGGAAGAAAACTCATAATAGCTGAAGTGCAGCTAGAAAGGGTAATTCATTCTGTTAATGTGAGGGGCAATGTGATGTTTTATTGGGGAAAAAAAAGCAAGGCACGAAAGAGATTAAAGTTAAAAAATAATTAAATGCACAAAGCCAGTGAAATAAATCTGGCTAGTAAAATAAATCTAATAAAAAATGGAGGGTGACAGCTCATTTCTTTTTATTTAACCAAACAATTTTGTTGAAGTACTATTAAACAGTGAATCATAGAGGGTTGATAATTTGATTCCCACACTTCTCTAGAATTTTAAACTGGTTAAATGTTTATTTTCGTTATCTTTTGATCCCAAAGCCATGGAAATCTTTACAATTAAGCAAATCTTAACTGCTTTGAAATGGAGAATCTACAGTTAAGATTAGCAATTACAAGATGTATGTGTGTGTGTGTGTATGTTTGAATGGTAAAGGAATTAGATGGTTAGTATATCATACAAAAATGTAAATGAATATATTTAGAAATGACCAGCAGTCCACCTGTTCCTGCTGTATCCTACTATTTGATTTTATGCTTGTGTTGTTCTCTCAAATGTAAGTCGCTTTGGATAAAAGCGTCTGCTAAATGACAGTAGTGGTAGTAGTAGGATATCAAAACCCAGTGTTTTTGGTGTCTTTTAGATATCTTTAGTTTTTAATAGTCTTGAAATGTCAGATTTAAAAGAAATATCTTAATTTTGAGAATAACACTTTAAAAAAAAATTTTGTTTCTGCTCTCTGAGGGATGGAATATCATTGTCAGTTTGCTGGTTCACTGTTAGTTTACAGTTTGATTGATACAATATCTGTGAAAAAATGGTTTGTTATTCCAACAGACACCACAAGCATTCATCCAGCTGGGAGCCTCTGGGAGCCATTGCTAACAATACCATCTGTCCCATAAGTGTTTATAACACTGTCTGCTTTACTGTGCTGGCTTAGATTATAAAGTCATAATCCAGGCCTGCCCACTGCTTCGACTTTTCTCAGCTTGGTTATTTGGTGTCAATACAAATGAAAGTTGTTGGATCTAAAAAGCTTATTACATTCATAGTCGATTACTGATAAAGTATCTTTTCTTTCTATTATAATCACACACATCAACTGTAGTTCTTGTACTGCAGCTACTGAAATGATGAAATATTAGATAATCAGATTAGGAATTTATAAGATGAGAGGCTTTCTGGCCAGGCTGCAACCATTTTTGTATAAAATAGAAAAAAACAAAAATGTGATGTGTTTTCCCCAGACTGACTTTGAAGCAGCAATACTTGGAGAGATTTTCACACTTTGGCGCACCCAAACATACAGTAGGCAAATTTCAGCACCTCTACAGCATTATGTCCTTTCTCTAAACGCGCTGCTGAAAGTAAAAGCTAGTTGACTCTTGTAGTATCTCTTGTTCCGTCACTTTCTTCTTGCTCCTTACAATAATGTCCTTTTGGGTTTCTTTCTTTCCTGAACACCCATGGGAAGTATTCAAAAGCGCCAGTGTCATGATAATGCTGCATGACATGGTGAAGCAAACCCCATCATTGATGTCCCGGGCATGAACACAAAGCTGTGAAAAGCAGTCTCCCTGCCCTGGGATGCTGCAGGGCAATGACAGCCCCAGGAATGTTTAACAAATGTTAATGTGACATCAAACGAGTGAGAAGCAGAGTTTTAAGGTGGTAAATTGATGTAGTGTTGTTAATAGATTAATGTAGTCGGAGGTCTGACTAGATTTAACTGGTAAAAGCATTTCTTTAAGCTCACTAGTACAGATGACTGAAGCATGGTTTGTAACATCTTTAGTACCAATGTTTGATTTGAATTCAGAATCATTCATATATTACCAAGCTAAACAACCATCCCAATGGCATTTACATTAACAAACTTCTGCATTCAGATTCAAATCTCACTTTAAAAGGGAAAAAGGTTGACTCCGTTTTATTAATGGAATGATCCCATGATCACATTAAGTTTACTTAAAGGGTCAGAGATTTGTTTGTGTGTCAAATAAGGTTTACAGTACCTCCAGCTTCCCTTTCTTGTCCAAGTAAAGTCAATTCTGATGCTAAAAAGACCAAGATGCTCATGGCTGAAACCAGAAACCAGTGGGTGACATCTTGGTCCAGTTCATACTGTAGAACCCAGCAATATCTACCACTGCTCCCGGGAGAAGCCAGAATCCACAGACTCAAGGCAAATGAATCGTCTTCTGAAAAATGAAACTGTATTTCGAAGAAGTGTAGTCTACTAATGGAGTTCAAAGTTCAGACTAATTTCAGCCAAGGAACACGTGGCTTTTTTAGCAGTCATATCAGAATCACGAATTTCTTTTTGTGACTACAGGGTTTATTCATTAGGGGTTAATTAAAGGGTTACTGAGCAGCTGTTAACAGATAAGAGCCGGACTCTTCATTACCAGCTGACTCAAAGCGAGTGGCAATCAAACAACGAGCAGTAATCATCACATTCCCATCGGAGCTGCTGCTTCTGGTGACAATTTACCCACTGCAATGCAGTCTAATAAAATGGCAGCCCTTCTCCTCACTGACACATGTGATTAACAGAGAGTATCTCCCAATTGACATGTCTGTTTTCTGCCTCTTTGCCGTCTCCCACCATTAATGTTAGCACCACCACTTTTGGCTGACAAGTCCTCCCCCTCTTCACTTCTCCTTTTTTCTCCATGCGCTGACAGCTCAGGGAATTATTACTCCTGAACAGATGATGACTGTAAACTTTTCTTTATAATATTCTTATAGTGTAATATAAAGCTCTTACTGGGGAACGTTTTCTATATTTATGTTGATAGAATTGATATTTGTGAATGAAAAACCACCACTAAACATACCTAGTAAAGACCGAGGGAGCTGCAAAGTAACCAAAGGTATCTATAGTTAGAGGACTGCATTGATCAGATGTAACATAGTGATGCTCAACACAAAGTGTTATACTACCATGATATACTTCAAAAACAGATCAACTTTAAACATTATTCAGACAGATTAGCCATTTTAAATAAAAAGCTAAGTCTCACTGAGATAAAGTCGACATTCAGAGTTCTTTTTCATACTATATGAAGATATTAAATCCATGCAATACACCTTGAAATGAGAGTTGGTAAGACTCGATTGTATACTAAGTCAACATAGAGAGACAAGTAAATGCATAATTTCTTGCAAACTACTAGCTAGTTTCAAATAAGAATTGTAAAGATACATGAAAAGATCATTTAATTTACATTCAAGTGAACTAGTGAAAAAGAAGAAAAGAGTGCAACAACTTTCTAATACATCACTGTAGCTACATATATAAGAAATTAGATTGAAAAAGAACTTTTAATTATTAACAGGGATTAAAAACCTTAAAAAGGCTTGATTTGAAAGAAGGGTTGAAGCATACATTGAGATTTCTAGGAATTTCTTCTAGATGTTATGAGAATAAAAAGCAAATACTTGTTTAGGTTTAACTTTGGCCAGTGGAATTGAAGTCAGGTGACTGCGGAGGAAGGGCTGTACGCAGTCCTTTCTTTCTTTTTCCTCTTTGAAGCACTGAGGTCAGTTTTGGCTCACTGTCCTGCAGCAGAATTCTTAACAAAGAAGCAAATCCTCTCGGAAGAATGAAAAACTGCCTCTCTGGTGGCTGGAGTCTAATCAGCGTAGTTGTCCTGAAACGTGGAAAACCCTGTCTGTCACCATGTTTCTGTACGGTTCTGATACTGCTTCACTTCATCTCTTTTCTTACTGCCACATTTAGTTTCTGTCATTTAAAATCCCAGCATGCCTTCGCCCTCCTCAAGCATCTGGCCTTGTTTTTCTTCTTGAAATGTTAACAGGTGCTACCAATCCTCAGATACCACTGTTGAGTCTTTTCACAGGACTTCTGCTGATTCATTTTTGCTTTATTTCTTTTATTTAATGTGGTGCCAGTGATCAAGTTGCTTTTTTGCTTTTGAATAAACAGAGCTTGATGAATCGATTTTCTGCTGTTGTGCTTACTTTTTGACTGGCTGATGACGGCTTGAATGAAACTGATCCAATGCTTTGTGATGCCATGAACTTTTTTTATTCAAGCCACGATTTGATGATGAAAAAAACTGACTTCATCAACTCTTTAAGTTGTCACCTTCTCAATGATTGCTACCAGAAGAGAGACTCTGAAAAAGAACAAAAAAACATGATCTGTGTAAATACTCAGTTTCCTTTAGCAGACCAAGGAATACAGTAGTGCTGAATCTGAGATACGTATTTTGTTCAGATTATTTTCAGGTTTATATGAAAATATGTTATGGTCTCAAACCTTTGGAACATATTGTGCATTGTTTAAACCCTTTTCCCCAAAGGAAATTCATCCAGAGAAAATGTTGAAAGGTTCAACCAACATTAGAGCAATCAGTGGGCAAATTCTTGCTCACTCTCTATACCTTAGTAACAAATCCAGTTTGCTGTCGTCAGTTTTCCAGTTACTTATTATTGCAGTGAACAAAGACCTAATTTGTTTTGTTTTCAAAAGGCGACTTAATTACGGGAGATTTTCTTAGAGACGAGTACCATAACAACGGATAAATCAGCATCCACTCTACATGGACTCTGAGCTCTCTTCAGCGAGTAAAAGTCAGTCCAGTGTTGCACTTTGTCTTTTCTCCTGCTTTGTCTTTTTCTCTCTTCTCTTTTTTCTTCTCTCTTTTTTTCTTTCCTTTGTTTTTTCTTGCATTTTGGAGCTCCTTTTTACTCTTCTTTTATTGGTTTTGATATGTCTCTGCTAAAGCAGGCACTGACACAACCCTCCTAAGCCAGCGTAAAAGCTCAATTGGTCCGAACTGCATCCTTGGCTGGCGGTGAATAACTTGAAGCTTGGCGAGATGGATTCTCTCGTGATTGTGATCTCTCAAACCACACAAATCTCAGGATAATCCAACTGCTCCACAAAGTAATCCCACCACATCACACTCAAATACTTGGTGATTGAATAGTTATCAGGACAAGTCAGACCTGTAAATAAGCATGTGTTCTCAGGGAGACCTTTTTGTTTCTTCCATTGTGATAAATGGGGTCAATTAAGCTTTCCATTTGTTGATGTTTGCTGATTTTTATGCAATATTTTGATGATTAATTGACTCTTTCACCAGCTGTGATAGAGATCAGGAGTTCTCTGCTGGTTTTATTGAACAGGAATAATTCACTGCTTGAGTGGGCACTTGAAAAGTGTGTATATAGGTGTGTGTGTGTGTGTGTGTGAGAGAGAGAGAGAGTAATTAAGAGGATTTCCATCTACAGCTCCTCAAAAGGAGTGGATACGCGTGTGATTTTATAACAGTAAAGGTTTAGTGGTGACTTTTTCCTAGTGCCAGTATGAAAATAAATGAAGCATTTGTGTCTATTGTGTATGTGTTCATCTACTGCTTTTCCTCAAATTGGGACTGCCTGTAAATATTTAATGCTCAAAAGAGTGTCATGTTGTTCACTTTGCTCAACAAACCTCTGCTTGTTTCCACTCATCCCAGTCCCTCAGTGTCTGACACCCGTCCCCTGGTATGTTTTCATTGATTTGACTACAAAAGAGGCAAACTTGGATGGTGAGACATTTGGCCTCTGAGCACAAAGACGTCAAAGGACCCTGATTCTTCAGGCAAAAAACATCCAAATAGAAAAACAGATCGAACAACATATGCCCTTTTGTAGTCCTTCATTGTTTTGTGTTTCTGGCCTTTTTTGGTTTTTGTTGTTGCTTTGCATCCTGGATGTTGCAATGCTCAGCACCGTTATATAGCAGCAAGAACTTCCTGGCTTTAACCTCAACAAGTGTCTGTCTATGAGTTTCCGTCTTACTACAGTGCTTGAGTGGATTTTTAGCACATGCATGTATTAGCTCTTCAATTAATAGAAGATTTTTCACACTGTACTGTACCTTACTTTTTGTTGCTGGGAGACACTTTAGCCTCTCAACAACTGTACAAATCGGGTAAGAATTATCATAAGGGCAAAAGAAAGAAATATATGTGTGAAACACAATGGTTCAAGATACCCAGATGTTCAAGAATAAAAAAATCTAGCAAGGTAATATGAGAATTCGAGTGATGGATGGAGTCAGGGTGGTAGAGGGTACCTATGAGACCAGGAAGGGAAACAATGAGAGAAAGATCTACTTCTGCGACAGTGAGGTCTGAAAAATGTTATTAGATGAATAAGAACAAGAGAGGAGAGGCTTGGAGAGCGGAGCATGAAAAAGACAGGTAGTCTCATCATTAAACCTGCAAACCAGAGCTCTTCTACTCCAACCCCTAAGGGCTACCGTCGAGCAGATTTTACATGCCTACCTGCTTCAGCACGCCTGACTCAAATTAATGGGTCATTCGGCAGAACTCCAACAAGCTGTTGGATTAATCTAATTTGGATCAGGTGTGTTGAGGCAAGAGAGCATCTAAACCTGCAGGATACTCACTCTAAAGTGCTGGAGTTGAACAATACTGCTATAAACCATTAACTGGATGTACTGTGAGAATCTGTAACTCATGGAACGTAATTTTCTTTGTATTCTCGATGTAGTCACTTTAGGGTTTTGTCATGATTTAAAATCTCTTTGGGTTTATTTATAGTCCTTTTGTAATGAGTTTTTGGATGTTACCAGTGTAACTTCTTCCACAGATATGAAGGAGTATATCCTTCCCCATCACTTGTTTGGCCCAATAGAGCAAAGGCAATAAATGAAGAAACTGAATTTTTTATGTAAAGCAAAGAGGTGGCCATGGAACAGGTCAGTGGTTGGACTTGAACCCTGGAGAGTTGGGTTCAAGGTTTATTTGGGAACATGGCTTGCCGGGAGTGGGCTTTCTTCTGCTACCCCTCTGTTTTTCTTTCACTTTTGGATCTTTTAATTTTCCTGTTGTTTTTGGGTCTATAGGTTTAGTAAAAAACTATTAGATTTTTACATGCATTTATTAACAACAAAATTGCAAAAAGGCACGTTCTGGTTATCTGTGATGAGTGTGAACAAATTCTGAACTAGAAGAGGCAGTTTGGCCAATCTGATGTATAATTATGCAAATGATAAGAGCAATTTTATAAGCTAATGTTACTGATCTGATCATTTTTTCAGATTGAGATGGACTCTTATTTACCATATATATGCATATGCTATATAAAGATGGAGCTTGCATAAGCCCATCCTTGATTTACCCTTATAGTTAAACGATTGCATTTATCAAAGCTATAATTCTAAAGTTGTTAAAGTAACAGAGCGTGCATCCTGACAGTTCATTCTTTGCCAGAAGAAACACTTTCATTTTATTAATCCATCTTCATCTAAAGTGCTAAAAATTAATCACCTTGAGTTCAGCACTCAACACTTTTGAAGCAGACAGGCCGTCCGTTCTTCGCTACTCATCTTTCATCATTAAAGAATTTATAATCCGGTGACACAATTTACCTGCCACACTTCCAAATTTTTGTGCTATTTGTCATTTAGTCAGTCTGCATGTCACTTTGGTCAATTACTGCGACACAGATTTCCTTCTCTTTTTTAATGTCTCTGTAGGCAATTTGACTTGTGTTTGATGAAATGACACTGTCCATTCCTCCGTCGCTCTTCATTTTCCTTCTTCTTTTTCCTCAAGTTTCAGCTGCTTTCTTTACGGTTCCTCTATCCATCTTAATATTCCCCTTTCAGCCAAGTTAACTAGACAAGTAATGAAAAACAGAGTAGAGGGAGGAGGAAGGAAGGTGTTTGTTGCTGTGATCTACCTGCATGTTGTTCGGGCCACGCTGGGCTGGGTTCCCTGTTTTATTATCACTAACTGACATGTCACTGAGCAGCGAGTGGCTTTACTCAGGGGGCTGGAATACAACCACCACCTTTTTAAAATTGCTGGAAAAAATAAGAAGCAAAACTACTCAAATATAATGTCTCTTTTCCTTTTCTATCTTGCCCATTAGAGATCTCCATAAGTTAAGATAAATGAAATAGTCTTTTGTATCGTAATTCTAATGCTGTTCGGAGATATATTTGACTTCACAGTCATCTGAAAATTCAAGTTTAAAAACTCCCAAGAAAGGTCTTTGGAACCCTGAGTGTTGGCTGCCAATCACATCCACACATTCTTGGGGATGTGTTGCCGCGGAAACAAAACGGTGCTGGAGGAGGAGGATAAGGAGGCTCAGAGGACGAGAGCTTCCTGTCAGCAGAGTGGAAGCTCTGAATGCATCGTCACGCAAATGTTTCTGTTCGTGCTTAAGTCTTTAGAGTGTGGGCATTTACCTCCAGGTTCATTACCGAGAAACATTTTCTTTAAGGAATGTTGCCTGTTAAATAGGAAAACGGGACGGACCTATATTGAAGTAGGAGGTGAGAAAGAGCCTGCTCAGAATAATGGAAAGAGCATGAAGAAGTAAACAAGCCCCAGAGGCAGACAGAAGGAAGCTTAGACAGTGACGGAGAGCGACAGTGACAGAAGGGAAGGAAAGGTTTCGGCCATTCTGGTGCCTACCGGCGTTTAACACCTCCCCAAGAGACAGGGATGATCCTGTCAGCAGCAGAGGAGGGAGTCATGTTTTAATTTTAGCAACAGCCTGATTAACGTTCTGCCCAGCTTGTTGGCCTTTTTTATGACTCTGAGCCTCTTCCTGGTGACAGGCTGGCACAGGTCAGACAAGAGAAGAGGGCAAAGGAAGGCGTGCTGTCAATCACTTTATCATTTCAGGGTTTAAAAGGGGGGGGTTGAGGCTGAGAAAAATGTGGCGACTCGTCTCCAGGGGAGGAAGGGGGGGGGGGGGTGGGAGATGAAGATAAGGTGATGCATGCTGATGTGATGTCTTGTTTAAACTTAATATTAATTCAATATTTAT
>JAVQJG010026493.1:0-12013 GCA_036024015.1 Craterocephalus amniculus
TCGTCTAAATCTATGTGTTTTGTCATATTTGTTTATTGTTCTGTCTATTGGTGTTGTGCTTTTGGTCCCCCTTGCAAACGAGATGTTGCATCTCAAGGGGTTTTCCATAAATAAATAAAATTTACCAAATAAAAGAACAAACAAAACTATTTGATCTGAAAACTTTTTTCTTTTAAGGCAAAATCAGCTGGGAAAAAAAGAGCACATTTTTACATTCATAAAAAGTGCAATCAGCATTAAGATCTCGGAGAGGGCTGTCATCACCAATAGCAAAACCACTCTAAGAATTTGGCCTTATTTTGATAGCTTCATTGATGTTTATTTTTCACTTTTCATTAAAATAACTAACAACTGAAATGCAACATTTGTTCCAAGATGACCCACTCCAGCGATTCACAAAGTTACAGCACTGCATTAAGATCGTGTTGACACGGTTCAGTAATTTTTATCTCTGAAATATATGATATATTCCAAATGCTTTCTTAAACTTCATTTATTATCTGTTCTGCAGTGTCTTAACTACTGGTGCGCATTGTCCAACTCACTGCTACAAACACGCGAGCCTCTCTGGAGGTTGTTCTCCTTTCATTCAACCATGTTTGAGACAGCAAGCCAGCCATTGGTAGATCTCACACACTGAATAAATCATCCATGTATTAAATTTTAATTCTCTCCCTCCTTATGAACAATAATTATCATGCAGACATGGACATTTTAAGCCCTACTAGGCTTAGTTGGGAATTTTAATCCCAATAAATTAAGGGAATTTGTTCATTATTCATTAATATACTCTGCCTGGCCAAAAAAAAGTTGCCATAAACAAAAGGTCACAAACTCTAATATTTCATTGGACCACCTTTCGCTTTGATTACCACACAAATTCACTGCATTGTTTCGATAAGCTTCTCGATCACTACAAGATTCCCTTCCAGTGTTGTATTTATTTTCTCCAAGATCTTGTTTGGATGAAGGGAGAGTCCAACACCTACGCAAGGTCTTCTCCAGCACATAACAGAGATTCTCCATGGGGCTTAGGTGCGGACCCTATGGTGGCCGATTCATGTGTGAAAATCACGTCTCATGCTCCCTGAACCACTCTCTCACAATCTGAGTCTGATGAATCCCGACATTGTCGTCTTGGAATATGCCCATCCCATCAGAGAAGACGGAGTAACCTGCTCATTCAGTATATTCAGGTAGTCAGCAGACCTCCTTATTTGGGCCATAATGTTGCTCAACCTAAACCTGACCAACTGCAACGACCCCAGATCATAGACCGGCTCCAGAGTCCTGTACAGTAGGCATGAGGCATGATGGCTGCATCACTTCATCTGCCTCTATTTAGGGGTGGGCGATATATTGAAAATTTACCAATACCGAGATTTACAACGATAACTGATATAATTTTTGTCCATAATGCTAAATTTTATATTTCATGAACATGAAAATACAATGAGGCTGCCCAGTCAATGCTTATTGGTTTCATTATGAAATTCATATGAAATATTTCATATTTTACAAAATTCACTGAGTGGCACGGTGGACCCGTACATCAGTCTGATAGATCAGTGGTAAATAGACAGCAGCACAGTGCTGTTATTGTCCATTTATCGCTGACAGTTTTTTGAAAGCCCAAAACCTGTTTATAGTCAAGTCTTTTATTCTTTCTTAAAATTTGAAATAATTTATTCATTACTAACATACACTATAGGCCACTTGGGAGTTGGGACAAAGAAATAAAGTGAGGCTTAGAATCCATTTCCGCACCTATCATGCATTAATAGAAATTCAACATCTGACCGCTCATTTACCATGACTATCACTGCCACAAGTTTGGTGCTGCTAGAGTAGTCTGTAACAGGCATGCACATGTTCAGCTAATCTGCATACTTCTGAAAAAATAGAGCATGCAACATCTCTGTGGAGTGAAAGATAGAGCGATTCCCATGTTTTGCATGATCCAAGTAATATATTTAGCAAACTTTAGTTCTGTAGAACAAACGGGTGTTTTCATTTACCCACAAGTCAAGCCCACTTCTCCAATCCTTACCATCTTCTGCAATTCAACACAGGATGTCAATATGAATATTAGGGGTGTCCAAAAAATAGTTTTTCATCAGAATCGAGATTCTTGTTCATCAAGATTCCGAATCATTCAAAATTTCCAATAATTAATTTTTTCAAAGACTTAAAAATGATTTACTAGACTACTTTCAAAGCTACGTCTAAGTGACAAAGACATGTTAAACTTTGCACAGTCAGCAACATCCAAACAATTTTTGATGAAAATAATCAGTTTTCTTTCAACTAATGAAACAATTCCTCAGAGCAGTTTCCGGCTTATAGAAGACTGGAGTTAATGAGCACCTTTAGTTACTCAGAGAGAACTGAATGTGAATTCAGATTGGTTTGAATCGAAAATCGATACAAATTAAATCGTCGCCCCAAGAACTGCAATAGAATTGAATTGTGAGCTACTTTAAGATTCACATCCCTAGGTAACATGTATGAATTTTACATATACATTTAGTCATTTTAGTGACAAACTACTGAACGTTTTAACAACCACTATACTTGAACTTTTGAAAGTGTCTAACATTCAGTTCCACATGTGGTCCATAAACTTAACACAATTGTCTTCTGTTATTGTCAAGTTATTTCCCAATAATTATTTTGCTAGTTTTCACATAACATTTGGAAATGCCTAACTTCATTAAAACAGCAAAAAATGTAAAATTTCTACCATACTTTTTTCAGGTTGGACTCAAATTTGAGTCAATGTCTTTGGATAATTCAACAAAAATAGATTTAGCATATTTTCCGATTTAGTAACTGGTAAAACTCATAGGTAAAAGGAAGTATGTTAGAAAATATTCTTAATTTATTCACCAAAACGATAATATTAAGTTCTTGAGTTTAAGTATCACCAGTCTGGGGTTATATACCTCGGTTATAGCGCCAACCAGGTCCTCAAGCCCATGTGATTGCTCTAATCCATTTCCTTATGATTTAGGTTCCCCATACATTTTCTGGGCAGACAAAATACTGGGAACCAAGATGCAAGTGCATCGTGGGCCTTGAACTGCTCCGCAGGCTTGGAATCTTAAAACAACTATCAACAAATTCCTACTGCCATGCATCTCGAATTGTATACTTCTGTAATGAGCTGATGATGATTCCTTTTTTGCAACATGCACTTAGTACTGACTTAAGGAAGGTTAAATGGCGAGGCAATGAGAATGATGGTAGTAGAGGACCAACACATGATTAGTTATCTATACTTGTTTTTTGAGAGAGACAGAAACGGAGAGAGATAGAGATACAGAGATGAAGTTCAAAAATGGCTCTCATTTTCCGCGGAATAATAAGGTGTGAGGCCAGAGTAGATCTTAGACGGGGGGAAAAAACAAGCGTATTAGGGTTATGCAATAAACAGCCCATGTAACTGACTTAATACACAAACATCTATGCAAAGTCTTGAAACTAGCGGTTTGCTTCTGAAAGACATCTTTGCTCACATCAATATATGAACATTTATGTGAGGGCTGTTAGACCCACAGAAAACCCAGCAGGGCTGCAGGAAAAGATGAAAAGAAGCTTGAAGACAGACAGAAATCTGTGACCTGGACTGACACTGCAGGTTTTACTCTCATTGTGTCCAGTAGCTCACGCCAGATCAATGGCAAAGACTCTTCCCCTCAGGTAGCGTGTTCGCCTCTCATCTCCAGCACTGGAACAATCTGCCCACTGGGACTGACCGGACAAAGCCAGCCAACACATTAACAGCCATTTGAAAAATCATAGGATTCTCAATGGTGTCTTTAGGGCTCAATGTTGGGGGAAACAACAATTTTACTGTCCAATAAAAAGGGAATACAAGTGGGTATCATTATTGCACAAAGAAAATACAGAGGTAACTCATTTTTGGGTCGCCAAGGGACCTCGTCCCTTATTATATTGATTTAATCCCTCAAACTGTCAACTGCCTAACTAAAATATTTGTCCATGTGATCTTAAATTTTAGGCGATCCTTAACAACTCACCACCTCTGACGATTATGTGAGCTGCTCTCGTCATGTCAAACGTTTAAAATCTTTGATCGCTTTCAGTCAATCAAAGAGTATTTGCTTCGTTTCAGACATCATTAAAATAAAAAGAAGATCACACTACCTATGCTGATCTGTGCACCAGACTTAGAGTGGGGGCAGGGACCCAGCTGAGGAGATGCCAAGGTTGGGGGAGGGAGAAGAGTGCAGAGCGCATGTGGTTAGCTGAGCCATAATCTAACTGTACCCAAGTGAAAAATAGTCTTCCTTGTCTTCTCTCTCTCACTTGCTCACTCGCCGTCTTACCCCTCCCTGCCCGACACACACAGACACACTCCCTCCTCGCTTGTGCTGTAGTAGGCTCGGCCAGCCCAGAAGTCTCTGTGTGTATGTGTGTATGTGTGCGTGCCCCTACTGGTTGTGTCCCGAACGCCAAGGGTTAAGCCCCTGCCATTTTAACGCCACTGACAGATCAGACCATTAGGGTGTTACCTAACAAAATGGAAGCCTTTAACCCTGAATCTGCCAGACCGCTTCTGTGTGTGTGTGTGTGTGTGTGTGTGTGCGCAAATGAGAGCCAGAGCTACAGAGTGTATCGATGTGTGCGCATGTCTCCACCTGGATTCTCCCTCGGCAACGCAACGACAACAATGCACTAAGTCCAGGAAGTGGGCAAAAGACTTCAGTGCATGATCACATAAGAACACGGACACATATAATCTCGTTCAACCATGCCAGTGTGGCTGTTTGCATTAAGACACAGTGTCACTTGTTCTCTGTTGAAGATTCTTTAACAGGAGAGCATTTATTCTCAGTCGCATTTAATCTGGATTCAGATGAGCAAACTTTTAAAGAAACAATCAAAAACATAAAGATGCCCCAGGTCTAAAACTCTAAGACACCTCCACGTCTCAAGGAAATCTTTAGTAGAGTTCTTGAGCCTGTAATCACAAAAATCACTGGATACATTTCAACCATAAATGTTTACAAGAGATAATAAAAAAGAATAGCTAAATGTTTTCAAAAATCCAAGGCAAGGATTATCTTCAATTCCAGCCAAATTGCTTCCAAATGGTTACTCAGTAATCCTGTAAAACCAGAAGCACATACCCTCATACAGACTGGAGGGCCAGGACACACGCAGACTGCTATCAGATTACATTTCTCTGAAATGGATGGCAGCAGGAAGTGACCAGAGTACAGGGGAGGAAAAAAAAAAAAAGAGTGAAAAAGGGGCTGCTTAACAGAGTTTTGCAAGAATGAACACAGCATCGGTGTGCAAAGCTTAGGAACAGCTGGTTAGGTGTTTCTGATATATTAAGATGGTAAAACTTTCAAGGAATCTTTGTTTATTGGGTTATTCAAGTCCAGTAGGATCAGCGAAAGAAAATATTTTGTAGCGTTAATGGTCATTCAAACAGCACAACGCCAATACACACGCTATCTAAATGAACTTTTCTTTTCATCTATCTTAAATGGTCAGGTTAGTTTACTTTGATCTTGTTTTCTAAAGCCACAAAGTCAGGAATTTCAGGTCTTATTTACTCTAAAATAGGTTTATATTTGGTCCTTTTGGTTAAAAAAGAACTAAACTGTCTCAACAGAAAAGGCCCAAATTTTTTTTTAATTCTTCCAAAGAGGTAAATGGAAATAATTTCACTCCAATGAGAAGCACATGCAGGAGTTCTCCTGCTCCGATGCAGAAAACATTATCATCACCGCAGAAACACACACAGTTAAACAAACTGAATCTACACATCATGACAATCATTTCTGCGACATATTACAGCTTAAAAATTGATCCAATATTTGTTGGTTTTATCAATGTCAACATATTACCAGAAATCTGATGCTGAAGAATATTTAGAGCAACTACACTGAATGAAACGGCTTTTGTCAGGACATTTAAATAGTAGAACTTTTTCTGCCTGTAAGTGTTGTTTATCTCCGCATCTCAGCCATTTTTTGGAAAACCAGTTTGGAATGAAGTTTGGAAACGCAACATGACCTCCCAGCTGAGTTGTAGCTGTCATATGATGTTTAAAGGAGCTCTGTGTAACAAAATCAAAAAGGTCAATGACAGACAAAATCTAATCAAATTAAAAACTTATTCTATGAATTACTAAAAAAAAAAAAAACTTGTTTATTTTCTTAGAATGAGACACACATCTCCTGACATGGGTACAGTGCAGTTGCCACCACTTGTACCAAAGTGTTTGTAAATGGACAAACAGCTGTGTGCGTGAAGTAAGAATCAACAGAGCTTTGAAACTACCGTATTAGCTTCTTCTGTATAGGTTCTAAAGCACCGTTTAGGATAAATGACGCCTTAAAAAAGGCACATAGAAGACAGTACACAGGTACACAACTTGTCTCTAATTAGTTTCCCTTATTAGAAGTCGTCGCCTATAATGTGGTCATTGCTGCATCTGAGGCTACTGGACCAACTCGAAGATGAAAAACATGTCTGGAAGAGTTTTGGCCATCATCAGCCAGCATCCATACATTACTGTGCTAAGCATTTGAAAACATTTTTATGTTCAGTCTTTTCAACTGTTTGTGTCCGTACTGTTGCATGAAAATTTCCTCATAAATTCCCAGGATGATGCTTAATGATCTGGAAACAGAAATGCGTCCATTAGGATTTTCTTTCTGACCTTTTTCTTCAAATGCCAGCCCTGTATCACACTAACTGCCTAAGTACAACATAAATAAACCCAATTCTCATTTTTACTATTGAAAGTTGATTCCAGACAGAGCAGACACAAACCCATGGGCTATATCAAATAAAGATCGATTAAGCAGTAGTCTGGTTTTCTTCTAAAGAAGAATTTCTTATTTGTACTTAATAAAAGACATTTCTTATCTACTCTACAATGTGCTGTACTCATCTGGCGGAGATGCCAGGATTTTGCCACAATGACGCCACAAGCTGGTGGAAAAAGGAAACATTTTCATGTTTGAAGTTGGTTCTTCATTCCTGTTATAAACACTGTTACCAGCACTGGAAAAGAAAAAAAAAGATCACATTCTGACTAATTTACAGTCAGCTCATTTTTCTGTTTACTGTATCTCAGACAAGTTTCCACCCACTCCATCTGATTTATTTTTATTCCTTTGATTTACTTCAGTTCCCTGTGCTTATATTAGCATTATCAGGAAAAAAAGTAAAGCTCAGTAGAATTCATAACGGACGGCATTACCAAATATCTGCTCAGTCCTAAAAAATAGTTAAATGTAAGATTGTGTGTAAAAAGGCACTTCCTTGTTTAATGTACTCTCTCACTTGGAATTGTACTCTGTGGAGAGACGTGCTTATGTTGGATCGAGCATTGTATCAATCAAGAGCTACTGAGTGTTGTCATTTTAAAATCCTATGATGTTTACATTAGTGGTGCTAGAGTCGTTGCAATCTCACTTCATCCCTGTTAATTAAAAAGAAAAAATCATCATTAATTACAGGGATTTATCAGGTGATGGAGCAACTTTAACTTAAGTATTGTTTACCAGGCACAATGCGAATTAGGAAGAAAATCCGACATAAGTGTTTAAAATTGGTTTTGCTATCATTAGACAACATTGAGAAGACATCTCATGCCAGCCCGGCATTGATGTAAAACCAGATGCATTATTCCTGAAAAGATTTGAGAATGTTATTTGCGCCATGTGGTTAAACGCAAACCGTTTCAACCTCCAGGTAATTGGCATTACTCTTTCAGATACCTGATACTGTCAAGTCTGTAATCTTTTCAGTAATTGTGGATCCTGGTCCAGCCACTAAGCTATTTGGACCACCTAAGAGATAAAACTTTGCATTTTGTGCATGCATGGTGGGTGGGTAATTTAACCAGCTGGTGTATATTTGCATGAAACTTATTTGCATTTTTTTTTTAAAAGAAAGGAAATTTTATGACAGTTTTAAAAAGGAACTTCAATGTTCGTTGTAAGTTTTGGAAGCAGGAGGATAGCTGCATAACCAAAGAGCCTCAAAAACAGGAGATGTGCGGGGACATCAGGCATCGCAAAACCCGGGGTGTAGTGGACTCTGACCCTAGGAAGCCACACAGAAGCCAGGGCAAGAGTGACAAAGAGCAGATGATTCAGTTATTCATATATCGATTGTATGCACTGAAACACTCCACGTACACAAAGCTCATTACAACCAATCAGGTGTCCAGAAATCTGTTTAGACAGTGTGTCCCATCTTGGACCGATTCTTCAAGCCAAGTGTCCAAGTGTAATGGATGTGTCCAAAAGTCAATGTTCAAGATTTGTAAGTGCAAATATGCTGTTATTTTAGCTTATGCCAGCTGTGGATTGCAAGCCAAAACACTAAAAAAATAAATTAATTTGAGCACCACTTATACCTTTGAGAAGATGCTTAGTTCCAGAATTCAAGTAGTCAATGCTCTGTTTCCCAAAATGAGGTTATAGGATGTGAAAACATCTGTAAAACTTCCTTTAGCAGGTGAAGTGATATTACATGTTTTTTTACATCAATTAACTAACTGCATCTAACCATTTTTTGACCAGTCAAGAGGTGTTAACTTACTAAAAGAATGGACAAATACATGTCCAGTCTAAACCAGATATATCACAGGATGTTTGTTAGATGAAGTTGCCACTGTTAACAATTCAGAAATCACTTCTTCAAATATAGTAACTTTGAACATTCACATTTAGAAGCAGTGATTAACTTTCTTTGATCCATTTTCCAGATTACAGCACTTAAAGAATTCATGACAGCACAGTCCAAATATTGGCAAACATAAATTTATACCATTGTCTCAGCCCATGTTGGTCTCATTTATGCTTTAACACAGTCCCTGTTCTCAGAATATTACAGCAGACTACACGGAAAGACAGAAGTTGTAATGTTAACATTAAAGTGACCTGAAACTGCCATCACTTTAACAGATTATCATTACATCACTGTTACATATCCCGTGTCTGAAAAGGTCAGGTTGGTCACATTGTTAAAACACATGCTTGATGAGGTCCAACTGGGAAAACAAGAATTAGCTATATCACTTAGACTTAAGACTATTCCTCTTGTCAGGTTAAAAAAAAAATGCTCAAGGCCTTTGGGTGGTTTTTCCTGACTGAAATGTCTACTCCTGCCCTGAGTAGCCTGTGAAGCAACAGCAAGTTTAACATGCAAAAAAGGTAGATTTTCACAGAACATAAAATAATTCAGATCACAAAAATGACTGTTGATCTACTTTGGTGAAATGCTACAAGATCTCCACTAACCTGAAAATAAACCGAATCAATATAAACCTTAAGGTAAACAAAGATTTCTAACATTAGTATCAATGAACAGGCTTTAACAGGCAAAATAGTTTTCTTAACAATGAGAAAAAACGTGAAAAGTGAGACCACAGAGTGACATCACCTACGGATCAAGAAGTCAGCTGCAACGTCATCCACTTTTGTTTCACCTCTCATTTAAAAAAAAGCAAAATTACCTTTTAAACAAGTTCCATAACCTGAACTCAATCTTACGATAAAAATCACAGTGAATTAGTCCTTAAAACTCATACAGGAGTTCCTGATCTCATCCAGTGAAGATGAGAGATTTTTGTAAAATGTAATGTTTTCCACTATGTACATTTACTGCTGGGTATTATAACATAGAAGAAATACAAATTTAAAAAAAACTAATGAAGGCAATGATACATTTCCATTGTAAGAGATGATAACAGATCTTTGTTTAATCATAATCCACTGTTTAGTCAAGATTGTTAAAACACATTATTTCCATTATTCGCTATAAATACTGCTATAAATACACAGAGGTGGAAAATTTAATTGTAAAATGATCCATTAAAATGGAAAATAACTATGAGATGACAGGCAAAAAAAAACAACCTCATGACCTCATGGTGTAGTTCTGCAGCAGCTGTTCAGTATCAGGATTTGGCTTCAGAAGTTATAACTCAGCACAAGTGAAAAATCACTTAGAGTAAGATTAAACTCTAGATTATATTCAAGATGTAAAGACCCACCAAGTCCACAACTACCATAACTGTAGTAATAAAAAAAATGGCAATGATCACCAGGTTATCTTGAGGAAAAAACAGAAAAATTAATATTATGATCAATTAATTAAAACTGATTGGTGAACAATACACATGTATGTTCATGTTTCAGTTTTAATGCTGCAGAATAACAGGGGATCTTGAGTCATGCTTGTCTAGTTACATCACTCTCTGGGGAGATTTTCATAAGCAGCACCCCTCCGCAGGCAACTCTGAGGCACATCATAAAATGCAAAGCGACACATGTCCCCCATCACCAGCCAAGGGTGCCAACTGTCTGCTTGATCTAAATAGAGGGCACTTGCTTAGAGAAAAGAGAAAAGGATAAACACATTGCTGCTCAGCTTACAAGGCACACCTGAAAGTCAGATGACTACAAAACTGACTAGACCACTCAAACCAGATAACCCATGGTTCACAACCTGGTTCCAGGACTATATAAAGCGATCCTCACCATTGGTAACTCATTGTGCACATACATAACTAATAATAATTTGAAAAGCATCTCACAATTTATATAAACCGATTTAAGACAATTGTATGCCTCCAAAAGTTTGACCTCAATGGGCAATAAACAGTGCAGTGGTTGTAGGGCATGCCCTTAGACTTGACAGTATGACTTATAAATACATACTGTAGGAGGTGGATTTCATCAGAGTAAAAGAAACCCTGCTATTCTCACAAAGTAGGCGTTTAGCGGTCTTACTCTAGCGTGGGTGATTGCTACAGAGCTGTCGCGGACGGACCGACAGACACACACACCCGAACTGAGGCACAATCGTCCACCATTACGCCTCCATAAAAAGGATTTTCACGGATGAGCTAATCTGACAAAGTTCTGAGATCAATGGCTCGTAAAGCCAAAACCATACCCATCCACGGTAAAAAGAACAAGGGGGACTTAGAAATACCCGGTGGAAATACTAGTTCTTATGTTCCTAAACTTAAGTGACTTTACTTAGCCCCAAAGAATTGCTACCTATGTTCAACTAACCCATCAACAACAACAAGCTATCGCATGCTAATGTTAACTTGGCTTGCCAACAACAACCTGTCCATTTGTCCGGCTACAAAAGCCAGTGGCTACGTAAAGCGAGCTACCAGCCCACAATGATAATCAGCAGATACACGGATTACTCGCTGAAACCAGAAACCCATGCCCCTTTAAGTATAATATACATCATGGCATTTGACATGGGTGTTTGTACACATCCAAATAGCGATACACGACAGACAATGAAAACGACCCCGTCTCGGGCAGCAGCGAGTATTACAAAGCTAGCTGACAAGCAAGCTCAGTTAGCCTGCTAACGCTAACTAGTTGGTCACTCGTCTGCAGAGTGGTATTCGCTAATAATCTAGCCTTAATCACACGTAAAATGACAGTTTTGTCTCCGAGTTTTAGAGCTTTATTATAAACAACTACAGGGAATAACTTGAACAATACAGTAACAGTGGTCCATCCTGGAGCAAGTTTTGCCGAAAAAGTTTAGTCAAAATTTATCTACTTTCTAAGCTTGTACTTGGCAGTCCGGATCGGGTAAGTGTATGTGTGTAGCCGAACGACACACAAATTGTTACCTTGCACGTTAGCTGAGATCAAGCTATGCTAGCTAGCTTAACTTGCGCTAGCAGAGCTAACGCCGATAGAGAAACTTCCGTCGTCATATTTTAATTGAGAATTAGGATATCGGATTAGATAGCAAGGGAGAAAAATAAAGTTACACGAACTTACTGAGTCTAGGAGGAGCTTGATCGAGTTCCCCCGCGATTTCCAGTTGTTTGATGACAGTATTTAGCTGGCTTTGGCGTAAAAATCCCGGGGATCCCCTCTCTTCTGTCCGCTGCCACTTCGGTTGCCAGATAATGTAATGAGCCACCACAGGCGGCGTCATGCTGCGTTCATACACACCTCGGAAATATTAA
>JAVQJG010026519.1:0-10723 GCA_036024015.1 Craterocephalus amniculus
ACATGGTCACATTTTATCCTTTTATAGCAGAATTAAGTGTTTACATGGTCATGTTTTATCATTTATAGCAGAATTAAGTGTTTACATGGTCATGTTTTATCCTTTTATAGCAGAATTAAGTGTTTACATGGTCAAGTTTTATCCCTTTATAGCAGAATTAAGTGTTTACATGGTCACATTTTATCCTTTTAAAGCAGAATTAAGTGTTTACATGGTCACATTTTATCCTTTTAAAGCAGAATTAAGTGTTTACATGATCATTTTATCCCTTTAAGGCAGAGTTAAGTGTTTACATGATCATTTTTATCCCTTCAAGGCAGAGTTAAGTGTTTAAGTGGTCATTTTTTGTCCCTTTAAAGCAGGATTAACTTGAATTCTGAAATAAAAAGGAATTTAAACTCTCATGTAAACGTGGCTACGGATCCCTGAAGATTCCAGGACTGTGAGTAGGAGTTTAGAGTCAGCTGATAGAGATCATGAGAGAAATGCGTCCTGATGGCTCTCATTTAGCCAAGGCGATAAATTAGAAGTGAAGCTACAACTCTTCTGTCATTTAGACGTGAAAACTTGTTTGTAAAGGCCAGAGACTTACGCAGGTCCCTGTGCAGCTGTTAGTCTTAATGATGGCCCCTCTAATGAAGGTGATGAAGGTACCCTCTGTGAGTCGGGAGGCTCTGTGAGTGAATCATCTCTGCATGATCTGGCAGAAGGCCCAGGGTGGATTTTCTCTGCGAGAGGCTGGTTTGCAGCATTCTGGGCTCAGTTAGTGCAGCAGGAGTGATGCTCTGCTGTAAATGTCTGCGGGGTAATTTGAGGTGTCAAGTGGCGTGTGGAGACATTTGGAGCTCTCAGCTGGAACTCCACATTGCGAGTCTGGATTCAGGGGAAGGAACAAGCAATAAAGTGCTGTGGAGGAGTTTGTGTGCAGGAGGAATTCACTGGAGCTTTAAACGATAAAAAGATGTTTTTTTGCCCCTTTTTCTTTTTCTGTAGATTCTTAGTTTTCTCAATCAGTTAACTCCCAGAAAAGCCAGGAACACACATGTTGCAGAAGAGCCCAATTTACATATAATTGAGAAAGGAAGCAACTACTTTATTCCAGGATGACAGCAACTACTTTATTCCAGGATGACAGATAACGTTTGGCAGCATTTAAACATGAAATCTTATCTTAAAAGTCCACAACCACAACATTGAAATGATCTGCAGGAACATGTTTAATGAAAAAGCTCCAGAGCTGCTCGCATGAAGACCAAATTAGGTAGAAACTGACTGAAAAAACCCAATGTTTCATGAAAAAACTTCATGAAACTTGTTTATGTGCAGTTATAGTCCTCAAAGAACCACCAATGACTTCCATGTGTAGCTGAACTATAAATCATTCGTTTCCCCTACAAAATGGCAGGAGGGAAGCTAGTTGTTCAGCAGCCCAAAGGTTGGCTGTTTGAATCCCGCTCCTGCCCCATCACGTCTGGCCTCCAGTATAAAAGCTGCTGTGTAACTGTTCAGTCAATAAACTTGTTGCATTTGTCTCTGTGTTTGTTTGCCCACTTGTAGACTTGTGTCTACACTTTTACAAAAATTTCTTTCAAAAATTTTTAACTTTTCTTTCCCTCAGAAATCAAAAATGATTTCCTAAAATTCAAATTAAGATACAAAAATGTACATTTATAAAATGTAAATATTCTGTAAATTAGTAGCCTAATTTAGGTGGATAGAGCAGTCGTCTGCTAAACAGAAGGTCGGCGGTTCGATTCCCCTGACTTCATGGAGAAAAAACATTAGAAGTTGCACAAGCTTTTAATTAGGCTCTGTAAGTGTTCAGGGGGTGTTGGTGGTTAAAAACAACTTTATAGCAGCGCGTTTGTGCCGCCAACCGGTGTCTGAAACTGACATCGTATCGCAGAGTTTACAATGAACTCAGCACTGCCGCTCAGCTGAGGTTAGCCGTAGCAACAGAAACGACGCATGGAAGTATGAAGGCAGCGACGCATGGAGACGCTTGGAACAGACATCCAGATTTACGTTAGTCAGAGAGCAGAAAGGGGCGTTTAAAGCGCTTTGAATGGTCAGGACTAGAAAAAGTGCTATACAAGTACAGTCCATTTACCATTTAAAATCCCAATTATTTCCTAAAACATAGATGTGTTTCAGAAAATGTAAATTTATTAGTTAAAATCTAAAATAATTTCTTAAATGTATATTTATTTCCTAAAATCCAAATTTAGAAATCTACATTTATTTCATAAAAAGTACGTTTCTTTCCTTTAATCCAAATTATTTAATAAAACCTGAATGTTTTTGATAAAATGTAAATTTGTTAAAATCTAAAATCTAGAATTAGATGATTTTGATTTTTTTGCCCTGAAAATGAAATTTATATAGTGAAATGTATATTTAATTACTAGAATATAAATTTGCTTCCAAAAATTGGATTTTTTTTTTGTCTGAAATGATTTTGTAAAATGTAAATTAGTTTTCTAAATGTGTTTTCTACATGGCTGCATCATGATAAAGAACATGGTAGAATAATAAGACATTACTGTACATGATGCATTCAATTACACTCCTCTATTCTACATTAATTTAAAATAAAAAATTCAGTTTTGTAGCTGTAGTTAAATTATTAACATATAAATGAGTCTGTAAATCATACGGAGTGTTAGTTAGTTAGTGGGTTTGTTCTTCTACTTTATATCCACATACAAAAACACGTTCCTAACAGCAAGAACTGCTTTTCGTGGTTCTGTGTGAGAGAAAGGGATTAAAAAGAAGTCTGAGGACAGGTTTCTGACTCGGAGGCACCTGGAGACACGAGAACTGGGATAATTCAGTCTCAGCTTGACGAGCCAATCAGGAAGCAGCGCCTCGCCTCCACGGCTTTTCCTTTTTTCATGAGAACGTGTGGACACAAGTAATGAGTAGATGATGCGGGATAATATGGGCAGCGCTCAGCGATGCTGCGGCTTGGTGTAAATAGGGATTAAAGGGGGGCTAAGGTTCAGTTAACCTAAAAGTTTCCTTTTCTTTTATTAAAATCACTGAAGTGAGAAATGAGAATGTTTTCAGTGGCTACCAGAGACTCCTGGCCGGCTGTAATTCTGTACGTATGAAGCATCGATCCCTCTCTCCCATTAAAGCTGTTCGCTGTATCTTCCAGGATTAGCCATTCGCCTCCTGGCACTGAGTAAAAACACGGGATTTAAAAAGCTTTTTTTAGAATTATGCAGGCGAATAAAACGGAAACGATTGATCCAAGTCAGAAATCATTTGGACGGACTGGCTCCTTAAAGGACTTGTGGTGGACTTAAAAGCGGAAAAGTTCACTAAAAGAGGAAGTCTGACTGTCTCCCGTACTGCAGAAACTACGAGTTTGGACAAGAACCTGAACACAACGTCTTTTCCTCTGGTTCCGATCAGATGCTACCTGGATAAACTTAGACTGCTGTGCAATTATGCGACTTACGTTGTGATCCCGTTTTACTGAATGAGCGTCATGATGGCAATCTGAAGCACGTTTGCAGACAGAGAATTTATAAACGTGAGTGTCTGGGCAGATAAATCCAAACACCGATGCTATCGATATCAAAGCTCGCACTGGAGTCGGTCCATAGCAGCTTTCCTTGTAGAGGACTTTAGGAGCAAAAAGCCAAAGAATATGACTGAGAGCCATGAAGGGCGGGTTTTGCTTTCATTCAGCTACTTTGCATTGATGACTTAATTTTATTCAAACTGTGTGAGATGAAAGGAAAAGACTGAGATGTTAGTGAGTTATTTTATATTGTTCACAAACAAAAATGGTTAGATTCACATTTTCTTTTCTGCTGTTCGAAAATGTTTTATTTGACCAAAAATGTTATACTGTCATAATTATGATGAATAATAATTGAAGGCAAAATCATTAAATGAGCAAAAAAGGAAAAAAAGTATCCGTATTACTATGGGCGTGTGTATATTTGATCCTTTGGTCTCTCCCTCCGTTGCAAACCTTGGGGGCAAGTTTGACCCCCACCTCTCCTTTGAAAATCATGTCTCCTCCATCTGTAGACTTCCTTCTTTCAGCCCGTTTATGCTGGACGCAGACAACCTTTCGTCCATCTTCTGTGTTAATCAGGCATGCAATCGCTGCGTTTTCAGGCTCCTTGCGGAAGTGTTGAGCAGAAACAAACCAGAGAAGAAGAAGAAGAAGAGGAAAACTGTAGAAGAAGAATGAAGACGAGAACGAAAACAGTAGAAGTTGCACATGGTTTAGAAATAAGACTCTGCAGCTGTTCAGGGCGTGTTGGTGGTTAGAAACAACTTTAAAGCAGCACGTTAGTGCCGCCGGCCGATGAGCTCAACACCTCAGCTCAGACCGGTCAGGCCAACAGCAGCGACTGCTCCCTGACCATCTACCGGACTCATGTCTGTATTCCAGCCGGACAGACTGACAGCATGCTGTGTTTATGTGGAGTCTGTTACGGCTGCATCGCCGATGACCGAAGCCTTCCCAGCAGAGGGCCAGCTGTTATTTCACTGTTTTAATCTGCCCACACCTCCGGTCTGCTGCCTCCAGCTCCAGCTAGAAGTGATGGATGGATACCGGAGCATCCAGCTGCAGGCCGGCTCCCCACATCCAGCCCAGAGAGAAACTAACCTGCTTTATGTGGCTGATGGACTACAAGCATCAACAAGCGAATGAAAGAAGTCGTCCAGGATCGTCCAACATTACGGCCGAGCGTGGAAGAGCAGTGAGATGTGGGAATCTCAGACGGGAGCATGGATCATCGCGCTGACACTGTCCTGAAACCAACCCTCTCATTAAACGGCATGGGGACCGGGACGGAGAGCACCGAGGACCGGAAGTAAACTCCAGCTCCAGTCGCTGGGACTGGGGAGGATTCCTGTCAAGTTGGCCTGATCCTCTGCAGGCGAGACGGAGAGCCGAGGTCAGACGTTCACGGCTGATTGGCTGGAGCAACTCCCCCCACCCCTCACACCACCAGGGAACGCTTTCATGAGCAAACATCTCACTTTTTATCCAATAAGTCACAAAGTTACAGAGGAAAGAGGAGGTGGATGGTGGAATTGGCTTTTTCAATGATCCAACCTCCTGTATGTTGCTTCCATGTTTTAATACATTCATCTCAGTGCTGCACGTCAAAGCACTACAGCGGTGTGGAAATGAGGGGCCGAAAGGTCTCATTTCCATTTATATGCAGGCTTTCCAGCCGCTTAAACAGCCTTAATGAAATTAATCAAAAGATCTTTTGTCACATGAGCTGAAATGTCATGTTGCTTTGCCTGGGCGGCAATAATGAGGTCGGCAATCAGTGAGGAGGCAGCCGAACGTCGATGTGTGGAAATGACTCATTTACTGCATGCAAGGGAATCACTGCAGTGATGCAGCGTGAATGAAAGAACAAGGAATATTTTACTGCAGATATTCCTGACGTACAGATCTTAGATCATGTATTAGCGTAGAAAATCAACTAAAATTGTCATCAGCTCCACATGAGAAGCAATGAGCTGAGCTGTGGGTGTTCGCATCATGGTAATGCAATTCTCAGCATAACTCTGAGCCCAGGTGGAGATTGATCCTCCAGCCGCCCGGGTGAAAGTCGTCCACGCCAAAGAGCCAGCCAATGGGACGTTCACTCTGGCCATGGCACACGATCAGTGGGAGGCATAGTGACAGGACCCTCACTGTCACACTTCCCTGGAGCCGCCACGAGCATTGAGACCAGCTACCAGGCTTAGAAACGTAAATGTAAATCCTCTGAACACTGAATAGATGTATCCTTTGATGTTTTGGACTCCAGCGAAGTTTGGGTAACACAACTGAGGTGGAAGTTCGTTAAAAAGGGCTCAGCCAGTCTCCGTGGTGATTGTTGATGTATTTCAGGCAAGCATCAGAGGACAAGCTTACATGTTTACAGATGTATGAGTACAAAACTAATCTGACAGGCAGCCGGAGGTAAGAGCTGCTTCTCCGAAAGTTAATTAACCGGTAATAATGGAAAAGCTGCCGGGGCCTCGAAGAAGTCTCACTGTTGTTCTGATGACATTGCTTCAGTCCCCAAAAGAAATTTGGATAAAAAATAATATTCATTTACCTTCTGAAGTAATACTTCTGTTCTTTAATAATGACTAAAGCCTACCCTCAACTTCAGAAACTGGGTTTCCCTGTGATAACTTTACACTGAAACTCTGAACCTCTGAACCTGCTGGGACAAGTCAACCAATGAACCAACATTATTTTGCTGTTTAACCCTTCAGAGTACATTTTCCTCGCCTGGTACTTCTTGTGCATTATTATTGATAAAACATTATCTTATGATGCACAATCAATTATTATACATCTCTGTTTTCAGGACTTCCTGGGCTTTCATAATATTCCTGATGCTCTGGTGTCACATAAAAGTTCTAGAATCATAAAGAGAAAGGAAAAAATACAACAGAAAAAAGTAAATTCACAAACATCTACTGAAACGACCCAGTGAACTGCAATAAACATGAAGACACAATAGAAATATTATTTAGGGTCTTGGTGATACTGGCGTAAAAAAATAAACCTGTAACTATGAAACAAATGTCAAGATTTCACAATAAGTTTCTGATGCCATTCTTGGAAGCAGTTTCTGTCTGCTATGAGTTACATCACATATTTTACCGTTTGCAGTGTATTTTTTAAATTAAGAATTAAAAAAATTGCACCAAAACAAGTAACAATCCTAGTAGCAGCCTATATTACAGTACTCTGTGTAACTGCACACTATTCCAAGCAGATAACAGTCTTTAAACATCAGTTATTGCATCACAGCACAGTTTCGTTCATGGCGACGACACACGGACAGAGGAGTGACGCATCTTGACAACTAATGATCTCGAACACACCATGTAACGGACTAGAAGCTCTACGATTGGATATCTCACCTCTTGTGTTACCGTTCGCTTGGACACTTACTTTCCAACACACACAGCTTAGCTTCTGAACGTCCCATAGACATACTGATCGGCTTAAAGCTTCAAGTGTTTTCTTTGCAGAGAAAAAAAAAAGTAAGTTGCTGTCTATTACTGTTCCTGACATATATGCTGTTTTGTTGAACATCTCCCGACTTTGGAAAGACTTAATTTGAACGGTGAAGTCTCTGTAAACTTGGCTGGAATCGTGGCCGAGCGAGAGAGAAGAGGAAACAGGAAGTAGAACCGTAGGACTGACTAGATGTTGGAATTTCATGTGCCGCCGTCACTGCAATGTCTCGCATCACATTTCACATCCTTTGAAACCTTAAATTAAAAAGTGACATGGAAAGCTGAAGGAACACACGACCATTGGCAAACCAGTGATCCCAACACTGGAAGCAAGGTGGGTAAAGTCCATCCTGCATCCACGGTGCATCCTCACAGATCTTATAAAACTGATGGTTATTAATGAAAAGTCTGCTACATGTCTGCTGGTAGGACTGAAGAATGGGGTCACACCCTCTCCCAGCACAGTTTCCATGCTGACTAAGGCTTAATGCGACCTTCCAGCAGCAGGTGGCGGTGTGCAAAGCAGCCAGCGGCCCCTCCGCGTTGGCAGAGATCGTTTCATGTAGGAGGGATTTGCCTTTGATTGGTTTCCCTCTTGGGAAGGGATTGAGCGTAATTATAGGCAGTCAGCGACCATTTCACTGATAGCTGTGATCATTACCCAGGCAATCTCCATAATTCGCAGCACTTTGCCAAATAAGGTTGGAAATGTTGACAGCTGTAATCAGCCGCTGCAACCTCCCACTGCCTCCCATTCACCTGATCACCGGTGGAAATCAGCTAATGATGGGTTGCTGCTCCAAGGCTGAGGAGCTGAGCTACTTCAGAGTGAATCCTGGATTATTTAAAGATGTCACAGCAGTGTTGGGGAAACAGCACCCATGTCTCCTACAGAGTCAGTCTGACAGTCATTGGGCTGGTCTGAGAGGTCTGCAGTCAGTAAATAAGGATAAAGTATACCACAGATCATATTATTAGGTCCTCCTGTGCTTTTTTTTTACATATTTAGCTAATCAGCCAATCACATGATGCCAGGCATGGCGAGGGGTAATTGTAAAATGCTATGCTAAAAATAAATAAATCCTTTGGATTTATGTCAGTCACTCCCAGATTCTCACTTTGGCACCCATTTTTTATTTAAAGTAAAGCAGTAATCTGTTCTGCGGTGTTCCTCAGACATTTTATTGAAGGGATACTTGTAACTTTTGGCCACTACGGGAGCTAAACCTGGAACTTCCTACGGTCCACATGACACAAAAAAAACAATCTTTTTCATTCTGGCCTCCTCAGACACCATTCAGTCATGACAAACTTTCGATGTAGAGGAGGGGAAAGTAGCACGAAGCATAAAGCCAAACACCGCAGGTCACATGACCATGTGGCAGACGGATCCGCTCCGGCAAAGTTACCATGTCTGGTTTCTGAAGGGGGCAGACCCTTCGGAGTGCTGACACATGTCAAACATTGAATACTGACCCCAGAAATCATCCAGTGTTACGCTCACTAGGCTGATACTTGGGTCAAAGGTTACACGGTATGTCCCTTTAATTAAGTTTTGCAGAAAACTACAGGTTACCATGAAGTTTGCCATCATTGTGGCTCCACCTGCAGAGTCCAGTCTTAAGGACATAAAGTTGTGTTCAACCTTATAGACTGCAAAAATGCGTCCTTGAGAAAAAATTTACTTTGCTTTTGAAAATATTTCCCACTATAAAACCTTCAGCTTTCCTCCACACGGCTCAAGGTTATTTTTTTGCCGTAGTTTAAAGAATAAACCAAGTTGATGGAATCTCGGGATGAAAAATTCAACTCTTCATCCTCCTCTTAACCTCATCCTCCATCTCACCGACTCAATGTCAAACTCCCGCCTTCCTTTGAGTGTTTTCAATCTCTTTGTTTCGTGCAGGTGGAACTTATTCGCATATAAACACACGGTGAAGAGAACACTGAAAAACACCGAAAAGCCTCCTGGGATTCAATATCTTCATCCAATCGGCATCGAAGGCAGAGAAAATAAAACATCAGCAGAGGAAGCATAGAGTGATTATTAACAACGTCTTAATGGACCAAGCAGCCCAGCGGGGATAAATTCTGCTCAACTTGTGGATAATTATTCACATCTCTGTGTGTTTGTGCTTCTTTTTACACTGTTTACTCTGATTTTAAGGGACCCTGAAGAGCCACTTAAGTCTTTTAATCTTAAAATGCCCCACCAGTGATACATGTAAGACATGACACAGGACAAAACAAGAGATGTGGCATACTTTCCTGCAAACCATTCTGTGTTAAATACAGTGCTAATGGAGCACAATGGCTATAACAGCCACAGCTCCACCGTGTCCGTTACCAATTAGCCAAGCTTGAAAATACCCTCTGAGTATTAAAGATGTTAGTGGTAAAAATGGAGCAGATTCAGCTCATGTAAGCGGACCTCTGAGCCACAGGTCTTAAGATGTGATTGTTTAAAATGTGGTTTTCATCCAACGGGATCCATGTAGAAAATAAGAACTGGAAGGAGCTGGAAGGTGGGACAGCAGCCTGGCAGCGAACAGACAGATGCTGCACAGGCCAGGAAATAAACTGACGGTTTGATTTAGACAATAGTTGGGCCATACGATTTTCCCATAGAGGTCTCTGGAAGGAGAAATGTTCTGCTGGACTACACGTTTATTTACAATACCATGTAATTTAGAGCATATAAAATCAGCTTTATGAAAGTTTTTAATCCAAGATTTTCCATTCAGGGACTATTTTCAGGGATTATGTAGGAGGGCAAGGCAAGTTTATTTATATGGCACTTTTCAGGTTCAAGACAATTCAAAGTGCTTTACATAAAACATTAAAAGCATAAGCATTGCAATAAAAGGCAGGATTATGATTTATTATGAACAAATTTATCACCTGACAAACTATTTTTCTGAGGCCATACGATTTTAAGTGATAACATTGAACTTTTGGCCACTAGAGGGAGCTGAACCTGTAACTTCCACAGGCCACTCTGCCGAAAATCAACCGTCTCCATCCATGTTGGAGACAGTTTGAGCGTCTAAGAGCAAAGTAACCCAGATTAAGGAGGCTGGGCCAAGCCTGACTCATAAATATTACTATAATGTGATGGAACTGGGTCCAGGGTTCCACCCTGTGTCTGCTTCCACAGACAGTGCAGTGGGCCGAAGTTCTATCCGCCAGAGGAAAGAACAACTGTGGACGAAGGCTTGCGTTTTCTGGAGCTTTATTGTGGTGATTGCTCCGAAATGTGAGGTGGACCAGCGCTGGTTATATTTACAAAGATATTTACACTATTTACAGTTTCAGTCTACAACCCATCCAACAGTAAGTGGAACCGCGACCCTCTTGTGGATCTGCTCTGGCGATTACCATTCACACTTAAATTTTCCACTGGTTTTCTTCTACTCTTCACTGCAACATGAACATGTTTCACCAGCATCCTCTCATCCAAACACTCTCTCAGTTTCTCTTTTCAAGGTGCGCTTCCAAGGTACAAAAGGGGTGTGTCTAGCAGAACAGCCAATCACTTCACATCTCCACTCATTACATTCAGCTGTAAACAATCTTCTCATCAGGTAATTAATCACATCAATTATCTCATCAAAAAAACTCACAGTTAATTGAACAGGTAAGTACAAAAAAAACACTAACCACTCCCCTCCAAACAGGTAGGTCTAGTGCAGATTAATTTGTATACAGG
>JAVQJG010026525.1:0-15389 GCA_036024015.1 Craterocephalus amniculus
GGGGGGGGAGGGGTTGTCTCCATGGACAGATGGACTGCTCTTTCTCAACACATGTGGAACCATGTTTCGTCTTTCACTGCCGTCAAGCTGGAGCCGAATCCGTCGCTCTGTTGGCCCGCACCACTCTTTCGTACTGCACACCTCTCTCTTTAGCACGCCGCACACACACACACACACACACACAGAGAAACACGCGTGCGCACACGCCGCACAAACATCTCCGTCTTTCTCTCTGCACACATGTTAAAGTCATCACCCCTGCTCAGCGCTAGTAAAACACAACACCCCCGGCTTCTCTGCTGTTGTCAAGTCTTGCCATTAGCTGATGCCACTGGGGAATCCTACCCAAGTGAGGTGGGTGTCCCCCGGGAGCATCAGGCACCACGTTACATTCAGCCGCCACTCATGTGAACCCAAACATGTGAGCATAATTTGGAAAATATCATTTATACTGTGCGTCTTTGTACGTGTCTTGACATTTACAAACTGCGATAAAACCGACATGAGGGAGGAGGGAATAGAAAAACAGGGCGAGAATAATTTGAGGTAATGTTTTGCTTAGTGAACAGTATTACCCAATCCTGGATGCTGGAGCGCTGGGAAGGAGGTTCTGGCTCTGGGGCTGCAGAGTGGGTCTGGGTTTCATTTTTCGGCAAGTGCAAGCCAAAGGAGAGCTGCCAAGTACAGCTTTCGCTCTCAACACTTCCTGCTCTTCCTACTCTGGCTCGGGAGGAGACAGGCTTCACTCAAACATCACGTCTATTCAGGCAAGGGGGTGGCCAGTTTATTCTCCCATTTCTCGATGGGCGTCAAAGCTCACATCTGTCTCGTGAATTACGCCAAACACCTCCATAAATGTAACACGGAGATGGATATACTAATAAGCCACAAGTAATTAGGTGGTTGCAGGTGTTTGCATGCATGTGTAAATATAATAAGAGGGCATTTCCTATACAAGTTAACAGCTTTAAATGATTCCCTGTCAAGTATATAAAACTGTGGTGCAGGTCCTGCAACTCAGTGGTGTGATACAAAAAAAAAAACCTCTGCTGCAATCAGCAGAATCACAACAACGGTGACCTTACACACATTTTTATTAAAGATAGCAGGAGCACAATGCTAGATTAACACTACCCACTGAGTGCCATCTTAATTGCCCCTCTGCAGATGCAGTGAAAACATGTCATTTAAGTACTTCATAAACAGACTTCTCTTTGCAGGTTATCAAGACAGCCGCTCAATGAAAACACACCCCCTTTCCCAATGCTGATGTGCAATTAAAATGGTTTTAGAAATCCTCTTTGACAGTCCAGGGCTTAGCCAAAAATGTAAATGACATTAAGGGAGACAATGAATTTAATTTTGTTTAATGTCCCCTTTCGCTGATTCTCATTTACATCACATTTCCACATAAAGGGCTGACCTTATAAATACTGGCATTTGTTCAGCTTTTGGAGGTAATCACGGTTTTGCAAAAACCAGATGGGAGCACGCAAATTTTCTGATTTGTTTCTCAGAAGGCCGAGGGAGCCGCAGCGCGCGGCATTCTAAGGCTGTAGTCTTTTGTTTCTGGTAAACAACTTGACAACAAGTCAAGTGCACTCTGGGAAATGACCTCGTAGGTGTTCCGCAAATGAACGATAACGCAAAGTCATTTAGAAAATACAGGCTCGCTAATGAGGGACATAACAGAAAGCTAAGCAAAATTTACATTAGGCCAAATTTTAATTGCATTAACACACGAACAGGTGCGGCGAGGCCTTTATAAATGAGCTAAATGAATAAAAGCCTCCCACAGCACAACCATGTGTGCTGACCAAAAGGAGACTAGGGGAAAGGCAGAGAGAAAAAAAAAAAACGAGGAAAAACAAGTCAATGTCATGAATTATTCAGTGGCTGGGCTGCACTCCAAAGGTCGGCGCTCTTTGACCTTTGTGACAGGAAGTGAAAGGGAGTGCCGCGGCCACTGGAATAAATGGAGCTGACATGTTTAGGTCTACTTCACAAACTGTTTGTGAATGGTGGCGTAAATTGAGTCAGGATGTTTAACTCCATGAACAAGCATTAAAAACAGAATTCTCATGCACCTTAACGTCACATGTTTGTCTGTCTCCGATCTGCTCGCAGAAATTGCCCAAATCGTCCCAGAGTAAAATGTGACCCCTGAACCCCGACAGGCCGAATGAGACATTTTCTCTCGTCTTTCAACATGTGCTGTCTTATTACAAAATCCATGTGTACGCCTGAGCAATGTATCTAATCTTTCACACAAGAGAAGACAAAGTCAATATGCAGAAGAGTGAAGACAGATACCAGACCAGGAGAGTCATCGTAAATTGAGTTATGTTTGGATATTCACTCTGTGTACTGTAAATGGGGAAAACCATCTAATCAGATATTGGGTACCTCATCACTATAACTCTAAAGACTCAAATTACTGACCAAATAAACTGACACCCCCACTTACGTTAAAGTGCCATTAACTTATAAAAGTGACATCAGTAGCACAGCTGAATTTATGCAAACTGCAAAGTGATGCAGTCATAGCAACAGTGCTGCAATTATTCTCCAGATGAACTCACTCTTTTCTTTTGCATGATGTGCGCACCGCAAAAAGGTTTTGAATTCTTTATTTTCAGATTAAATGTTTGAAGAAAAAAATCACTTTACTGACATACCATAGATTTTTTCCCCCCCTTTTAGACTAAATTATGCACGTACTTTTTCAACAGACCAAATTTGAGTCACTGCGCATATAAAACCACTGAAACGCAACAAAACTAGGGCCTTTCTTCATCCAAAAATGAATATAAATAATGCAAGGGCATCAAATGTAAGTGCTGAAATATTTAAAGACCAAGCAGAGCTGAAACTTTGTGACAGCTGTTGGGCCTATATCTAACCAACTTTTTTTTTTTTTTTTTTTAAAGAGAATCCTTCCTCTTTAGAAATCTGAGCGAAAATCTGTATCAAAACTCAGAGAGAAAATAGGGTAAACAGATGTCTGGCTTGACCGCAGGAAAATAGGACACATTTGGAATGATAAGTTTCCCAAACTCCGTTGGATATGCCAGATCCATGGGAACGCCAGTTACTGTCTCGCTAGATGCCAGCTAGCTGTGTGCGCTTTCCCCTCTTACCATCTGGGAAAATGTTACAGAGAACGAACGCCATCAATGATTCACTCCAAATCTGTTTCTTAAGGTTCGCCCATGCTACTGTTTCTCTCGGAAATGTGGCGGAGCTAGCTGGGTTTCATGCTATAATTGTAGACAGATGAGACGTGCCTGATTCAACAATCAAACCTCTCCTCTAGGTTTATGTCACTCAGCTATGTTCTACTCAATTGGAAATAATCAGTTTCTGCCAGCAGCAGTACAGACCGCAGTACAGGTGCCTCTAATGATGTGCATGAGAAAATGACAGATGTAACAGAAATGGCTGTAAAACATGGAAGCTTTAAGTAAAAGCTTAACCATATGCACCATGGGAAAAGTCAAGTAATTGCACTAAATAATCTTAAAGTAAGTAAGCCTACAGTGTGCTCTGGTCATGACCGTAACTCTTGCTAAACCCTGCAACCTTTCACAGGCACCCCTCTCCGCAAGCCTCTCCTCAGTCACTGGGAACCTGTGTGGGTCTGTTAGGGTGAGCTGACGGGCTCATAGTTACGACATGGAGACAATGGGAGGGTCTAATGAGGAACATATGCTTTTGTGTTTCAACAGAGCTGCTCATTGTGCAAGGAAAGGGATACTCCACTCCTATTCAGACTCGTCACAATGAAAATCCGAGCCCTCCCTGAGCCAGTTGAGCTTACAATATCCATCCGCTTCTTACCCCCCCCCCACTCCCCCCTGTTCTTTTTTTTTTCCCACCCCTTCTTCTTGACTTTAATTCTACATGCATTCATTTTACTTATTGTACTTAAGTTACACGTTTTTTTGTCCTGCAGATTGAAGAACAATGCGGCGCGGAACTCTAAAGAGTCAAAAGGCGGCAGAGCAACAAAAAAGAAGACATGAAAGCAGCGGAAATCCGGCGGAGCAGGGGCATCTCAAGTTATGCGTTTATATTTGCAGTATCATCTCGTCATTAATAAATGTACCTGGCTTATAAATGTTGAATGGGGAATGGCAGATAGAGCTTCTCCCATCTGCACTGAGACTCCCATAAAAATATAAACACTGACCCCCACACACAGTAGCAACATAAACAACGTACGCTAGATGTGCATGCATGTGTGTGTAGAGGTGTCTGTCTGTCTGCATTTGTGTCCTCATCTGAGTGTGTATCTGCGTTTATCTGCATGTGTGTCTGCGTGAGCTGGAGTTCAGACAGCAGTAGCCCTGGTAATCCATCCAGGCTCCCAGGGCAGCCAGCTCCTACTTCCTGATGCATGAGAAGCTGCTGGAGTGGAGTGGCAGCAACAACTGCTCAGCCCTATTTGATTACTAATAAGAGAGTTGTCCCCTCTGTCAGATACCAGGCATTCTCCGCTAAGCAAACAGTGATTCCGGCTAGTCAAACATTAGCATTGCTGCCTCTCCTACTACGTGGTGAGAGTTACAGTGAGAACGGCGATCAAACTGCACCCCCTACCTCACCTCTATATCCACCAAAGACACACAAACATACACACACACACACACTCATCCTCATCCACCTACTTAAATATATTCACACTGACCAGAGCGTAGAGTCAGTGTGAGAAAAATGTCAATGCCTTGGAAAAGCCCATTCATCGCCACCCCCCTCTTCACAAAGTGAAGGCGATGTAAATGCTTTCATTCCCTTAAAGTGAAGAACAAAACAGCAAACATAAAATTTTTATACCGTCCAAAGCAAAACTTTAATGGCGCCGAGGAAAAGAAGACAGTCAATGAAAAACAACTGACAGCAGAAAGCGTCGCCGTCATAAACAAAAGGCAGGAAGCCAGCCAAATAAATGCAAAGTTGCCGAAGCTAATTAGGAGTATTCCCAGCGTGATCCTCCTGTGACTGAGCCACCTGTGATTGAACAAACCCCATCCAGGTGGTGACCGCCCCTTGGTGCACAGGTACCTGGGAAAGACGCCCCACAGCCGCTCACATAGATTCACCCACAGTTCCCACACTGTGGGCTGTAAGATGCAAGTCAGCCCAAGTGGGCCGTCTGGTACACCGGGAGGGATCTAATTTGTTCACTAGCTCATCCATGTGCCTGTTCATCCCCTCAGTCACTCATCCGTTTAGTCAGCGTGACACTCACTCATTCACTTACTCATTACCTGTTCACACACGCAAACACACACACACAGGGCGCTGAACACAGCCTTACCTGTCAATGATCACTGGGTCTGACGGAGTCTCGTTCCTGTTTCCACAGCTTTTCTTGTCACAGCATCGGCTACAGAAACACAGAAGGGTGATTTTTAATAAAGCAGAAATACTTTGCTAAAAATGTAAAACACACATTCACTCAGTGCATCTGAGGGGTTTTGATATTAAGGGGAAGTGGGGGGGGGGTTGATGCCATGAGACTTTCTTCACTCAATCTAGTTCCATTGATGCTGATGGCTGATAAAAATGGTGAAAACAACATGTTGTGTTGTTTGGCTTAGTGTTGAAGGGGAGGGGTGTGGGGATTGGGCCAGGAGGCAGGGGAGTCACTTTTCACAGCTTCAGCTTTTGTTTACCTCTAATTGCCAAGCTGCTATTTCTGAGGGAGATGCAAGGTGCCACCCTCAACCAATATTTCTGCAGGGCATTTATCAATTATGGCCTCAAAAGCACTAATCTATCTTCCAGCACATGTTTCAACCATCTCCTCCCTAAGTCTACAGCTAGCTGCCTCTCACTTCTTTGATTGGGGACTTGAATCAAGACTGCAAAAATAAACAAATACATAATCTCAGCTTCCATTTGAAATGAAAACATAGAAACATATGTGAATAAGATTGATTTATGCCAAATGGTGCACAGAGAAAAACAAAGCTACTGTCAGTCAACACCAACAGAGTATCCCTTGTTTACAAGAGACAATAATAAAGATGTTCATAGCTGAAAAATATTAAGAGAAAATGCTTAATTCAAAAGTAGTCCACTCAAAGCCTTAAAACAAACGATTAAGGTAAAACTAGACAGTATTTTTTTTAAATCTTTATATGTATATGGGAATACAGGCTGCAGCTCTTTTAGGTATTTTATTCAGCAGCAAAATGCACTTCCTCTTGACAAAAAAAGAAAAAAATTACCTCTGCAGAACAACCATATTCAGTGTGTCACAAATAAGTGATGGATGCATGTATAAATTGAGCGTGAGTGATGAGTTTATGCATGAAAAAAGACAAATCATTCTCAGCTCTCATGCTGCTATTGCTCTCAAGCAGTAACTTGAACAATGCACCGGTGCAACAAAGCAGAGGTTAACCGACAGTATCCAAATTCAATGTTCACAAAGCTCATGCTGAGCTCAACAATAACAACAAAAGGCGTTTTTTCCTTTTAGTATCAATGACTCAGATGAATAGCAGTGCAATATGAGCAGTTGAGATTTATGTGGTTAAATGACACTAAAAGGCTCGCTGATCAGTGTTGACAGGTGGGATCAACCAAGAAATGACTCTGTGCTAAAAAAGAGGAGAAAAAAAAGTCATGCAAAAGCACGAAAGCATGCAACATTTATGTGTAACTGAAAACACATTGTCTCTGACAGACTTAAATACTGGCATGCAGCTCTTAAAATATTAAAATTTGAAAAGGAGAAGAAAAAATTACTTCTGTGCTTTGTCATTGTCTGTTTAGAGTACATTCCAGTTTCCCTCAGTAAAAAAGACAGTCAGCTCATTTTTACTGTCATATTCACATCAAAGTTGAATCACATCCTATCAAAGTTAGAAATGACAGCAGCTCTGTGTCTGTGTGTAAGTGTATGTGTGTGTGCTTGTTGAAGGACCATAGGACAGTTTGAATTGTTGCACCACATCATCAGTGTCAAAACTTATTGAAGGGGAAAAAGGACTGGGGGATACTTTTTGCCTTGATCTCCAAAATTGACAAAGCAAATAATATTAACAATAATAAGAATGATAAATAAAAATGAATAAAAAATCAATCAAATAAAATGTGCTTACCTGCACATAATTTCATGAGTGAGAAGAACTCTGCACATTTCTGGATTCTTGTCTTGACCCTCATAGACTATGGCCTTAGGAACAAAAATGAGATATAAAGACTGTCATCTCTTACATACATGTTCATTTGTGTGCATGACAATTAAGTAGTCTAATATGAACATTGCTTATGCACTTAATAAAATAAATCAGGACATGAGTACACATGATGTTAGGACATATTAGATGAGAGCAAAGGCTGAACAAGAAACATAGTTGAGACAAAATCCCACATCATAAATTATAACAAATCCTATAAATATCAATTAGGAAATCTGCGTAAATCACCGATTAAAAATTACAACCAACAATATTATTAGCTATAACAATATTTAGTTACAACAGTAATTAAAAAATATAATAATACAATTGGTATGGATAATTATAGGAATAGCTGACAATAATAATAAGAACAGTAATTTTTTTTTTTATTAATCTCGATAAAATCCTGTAGCTCCCACAGACAGACAGAGAGACAGAGAGATTTTCATAAGGAGAGATCCAATAGAAGTGTCATCAATATGCTTATAATCTGGGGATATTTGGGGGAAAGTGTTAATGGGCAATCTGTTGTTTATTTTGAGCCGCTAACAATGATCTTTCTGTGGATAAAAAGCGGTGTCTGGCGGTACGGTTGAGTAATTTTTGAGCATTGGCTGAAACAGATGGCGTGGAGCTATCAGTTCTGCCGCTCTTCTCTCCCTCCCTCGATCCCTCCCTCCTTCTTCCAATTCTAAGGATAGACACTTTACTCCCTCGTACTTAACCGGCACCAAGTGGAAAAGCGAGCAAAGAACCACGTTATTGACTAAATATCCCGTATAATAAATCTAATTCAAATAGATCTGAGAAATAAAGAGAGTTATATTTTATCTTGATATTTTTATTATCTGTTGCCACTAAAGATTTTAATAAATTCTATTATGATATGTATTTTTTTTATTTTTTTCTGGCACGCTTCAGGCCAACAGAAGAAAACGACTTTGAAAAAGTGACATATCTGAACCAGGTCGCATCACTCTTCTTGCTTTTTAAAAGCTGTCCCATTTGACCCGGCGTTTTTATTTCTCGCTATATATAATTTTCAATTTTTTCTTCTTTTCTGTTTTTTTATATTCTGGGAACCGGGTGATTATCTATATTGGTTTGATTTATGTCGCTATTTGCAGCTGTGGAAACAGAAATCCATAAATTGCTTGTTCTGCGTCATTGACTCGGATCATTCACACAGGAATGTTGTCTGTGACCAGTGGTCCAGGCTTCACGGCTCTATTCGCGAGGCTCTACCTAAACCCTCTGTTTAATAACACAACGTGATGGATGGAGCCAAAATTAAGGATGTGTGTTTTAATTCCCCTCTTATAATAAGTTCACCAAATAAGTTATTTGCGTTTAATAAGAACTACACTGTGGGCTAAAAGTCTTTCAAATGTTTATGAGGGGGATAAGAGAAATACAGCCCTGCAAGTTATCTAGAATTAATTTTAAAAAAATTAATATTTCCTGCATTTTAAAAATATATATATTTAGAGCGTCACCTCTGACTCTTTGCAAGAAAAGTCAAATCAGATCATATAGAGCAGAGGTAGTGTTTAAATTTTAATGCTGGACAAACTGAGCCTACAAAGGAGCCCAACTCTGGCGGAGTAAAATTGACTTTAGAGTCTCGCAATATGATAGGGTCAAACGTAAACAGTCAAAATGGAAACTGTCTCTTCTTATTACGCTGGTAATTTGATTTTATTTTCTGCCACAAACTGCATATTTTACAGGCAGGTTTAGGGCAGTGTGTGTGTGTGTATGTGCACCTCAGGGATAGCGATTTGCACGGCATGTAGAGATTTATTCACAAATGGATGTGTGCAAGGTTGCACTAAGCGTGGAAACAAGTGCAATAGCAGCTTACCTGCTTCGTCATAGAATCGATTAACCGTATGTAAAGATCCTGTTCTGTTCTGACGCCTGGGGAGAGAGAGAAAAAAGAGGACCATTTGTGAATTTTAAGGAATTTGTGACAATACATTAAACAAAAGAAAATCGTCCAGAAAAGTTTCAGGAAAATGTAAAGACTTCAGACAATGACTTAAAAAAGAATTATGAAAAAGATAGTCTGCTCTATATTTTTAAATCTATTAAATTATTATTATTATTATTATTATTATTATTATTATAATTATTATTATTATTATTATTATTATTATTATTATTATTATTATTGGTTTTATGCACACTACTCTTTGTCATGTTTTTCACGTGTTTACAGAAAATTATTGATAGTTTCACTCACCGTTGCTGTACAATAACTGTAGTTTGTAATGAATCCCATTGTTAGTTTTTTCACTGGTTGGTTCCTGCAGAAAACAGTTTGTCAAAATAAGCATCAATGAAACAACTGCCCGTCACTATCATGTCTCTGTGTGCTGGTCTAATATATCACATGCACAGTTTTTCTATATGTAAAACAAGAGAATTGTTAAAAACGACTCCCTGTCATCGGCGGATTGAGTTTTAAAAAATCAATATAACACGTGACTTCCCCTTAGTAACCCTTTGCCATTTCAGAGAACATAATTTCGATACATGTGCTGATTATGTGCGGGGTTGCATTTATTTAAGAAATGCAGCGCTTACTTTTTCTTTCTCCACAAAGTCCACAAAAGCTGTCCTTTCGATCTCGACCGGCTGACCCTGTCTGTCATACAGCGCCAGGACGAAATGGAAAAAATTGGATTTTCTGAGGTTGGAAGGGGGCTGCTTTTCATAATGTGCCCGTGCCAAGCCGACACCGCTGCGGGGAGAAAACAAGAGACCATCTCGGTTAAGCACCGGACACCGGGGATACTAGATGATGGGAGAAGCTGATGGAAACATTGGAGATGCAGAAGCACGCTCGAGTACGGGGGAGATTTCTTGATTTGTCACAATAATGGGTAATCTGATGTAATGAAAGAAGGGAAAGCCGAAGGGGGGGCATTTATTGGGAGACCGTAATTGATACAGAGTATTCAGGGGATTGAGGGGTCGATATGATGAGGAGGGAATGCGTGAGAAAAATCAGATGCTTTTGGCTTGCGTACCTTTGGGCGGCTGTGTTTGCATCCACCACCCCAGCTGTGTGCATCCAGGAGCGGACCGAGTTCAGTCCACCCAGCGGTTCCTCCTTCATCGTCGTCCCACCCCGCGGTATAGTTTCCTGAATCCCAAACATTTAGGACAATTTACGTGAAAAAGAGCCTCCTGTGAAATTAGGGAAATAAACGTCCAAGCGCGTTATCCTTCAGGGTTCGGCTTTTTCTGTTGTTCGTTTTTTTTTTTTTCTCGGGATAAGTAGAGGAGAGCCGATTCAGACTTGCGAGGGAAAACCCGGTCCACAGGTCTTGCTTCCCTCTTCAGTCCGTCCGATGTGAACAATTCTCAAAGTGCTGTACTTAGTTAGAGCGGTATCCACAGACTGGAAAAGTGAATTGTTCAATAGACAAGATTTTTTTTGTGTTTTGCTATTGTTCCTCAGTTTTTTTCCTTTTTTTCTTCTTCTTCTTCTTCTTCTTCTTCCTCTTCTTCTTCTTCTTCTTTTTTTGTGCTATTCACAGAAAAATCGATGGCAGTTGTTTATGTTTGTGGGTGATGCTGCTCTCAAAGTGCCCACATCCCTGAAGCACCGCATCCAAAACCTTCAGGACTTCTTGCTGAATAAAAAACCCACTCCTGAAAAAGGTGCTGCTGCTTCTCCACAAGACAAACACAGGCAAAGGCTGATCACCAGTGGAGGTGTTCCTTGTACACAGGAGAGGTGGATAAGGGGCCCTTTCGCGTCGTGCACGATGGATGGGAACATGCAAAACTAAGCCCTCTTTCCCCGAGGACTGAAATCTTTCCCGGGAGCCAAAACTCTAAACCCACGGGAGAGGCGCTGTCAGAATATGACGCTGAAGGGGCGTGGTTTTGACCATATATGGAGCTCTGACGGTTCCTGTCAGGCAGCGGCGCTCCACTGTACGGGTACAGCCCTATAGTGCAGCAGCCTGAGAACACTCATTCGCTCCACTTTTCCTCTTGCTTAGGCCCTATATGTGGTGAGTTTGATTTTTTTTAATGATATGGAAAATTCAACCGGCTGTAACCATCACACATAATGAGGAGAAAAAATAATAAAAGAAAATACATAATGACTTGAGATCAGGATTCATGGCTATTTTTAGCTGGCCTTATGCTCACAATTTCCGTGATTAGTTGTGTCGTACTGGGTTGAAATTAATAGATTTTGATATATTTATTCGTTTAGATTTGTTAGCATTATTGGAAGTTGGCTTGATGGGGTTTGTTCACTGAATTGTCGAAAGCATCTCAACAGCTATGAGAACACAGGCCATAAATTATATTTCAGTAATAGCAACTCTTGTTTCTTAAAACTAATATTTTTCCCCCTCAATACACTTTAACCATGTTCAGCCGGTTATTTAATTGTAAATAATATCTAATTATTTTTACGCTGCTTTCAGAGAATCACACGATTATGAATGTAGGCTATTAATTGACATACATTTTTCATTGAGAAATTTTTATCAGCTATTAATTGACTTTCTTTTTTGCAGTGCGTGGGAGAGCGAATGTTTTTAACTTATTGCGCAAAAGAACACTGAGAACAAAGTTCAGAAATCTGACTCGAGCAACTCTTTTATATTGAGATAAATCAGTCTTTAACTGAAGATGAAGTCACATCTCTTGACTCTCATTTTGTGGAGTTAAAGAAATGGTAATAAATATATATATATCACGATGTCTCACAACATTAAACAAACTTTAGGAAACCCCTGTTCTTTGTCTTCTTATTTCACGCACGTCCCGTAAAATCGGTAATAATCAGAAACATCTTAATCATTTTTAAAGAGCCAACTGCCTTCATGTCCGACTCTGTCCGAGAGGGACAAGCAAGCAATCCGGTTCATTAGTGGTGAAAAGGGGGAGAGGATGGAGGGCGAGAGGGGAGGGTGCGAGGAAGAGAGATGTGTGCTATATCCTGAGCAATCTATCTAGCTGGTGCTGAGGGTTAATAGCTGCTGCCAAAGATAAGTGAATTATAAGCTGTTGCTTTCACCTCTACAAAATCTATTGCCAAATTGCTCAAACACAAAATGAAGGCGTACTTTATTTTTTTTTATTTATTTTTTTTATTTGGTAATTTATTCTTTTTAAATTATTAAGCTACTATTTAAAAGAAATTGAAGTTTCAGTTCGTAAAATGAAACATAAATATCATGGATTGTTCAAAGAGGAGTCTTTATTAATTCTATTTTTTCTTTCTTAGACGCATGATGTTAATATTTTTGTCTGTTCCACCGAGATTGCAAATATCTTTTTTGTACAGAACTCAGTGTCCCTTTTTTGCACAGTTTCAAGTCGCTTATTAGAACTTAACCCCTGATTACACGCACCAAGGCGATTTAAATCTGATTATCAAATTAGGAGACTTTGAGACAAATCCTCTTAGATCTGATACTGTTGACTGGAGAGGGAAAATGGATCTCCACACCCGTCACGTAGGTAACGATGCTGTCCTGAAAGGGAGTTTTAAACCGTATTTGACAACAAATGCAGCTGTCCCGCTATTTCAGAAGATATTAAAGGAAAATGAATGCAAATCTGTGTGCAGGAGCCATCTGGACGTGGAGAGAGGGAGTCAGCTGCTCCACACACTGAGGCGCGGAGCCTGAATCCGTCTCAGCTCATTCTGTGGGATCATCTGCGTGGAGGGCTTACACCGTGGAAAATGCGCTCTCCATCATTAGGTGAAATGTTAGCATCAAAATAAAAGAAGTGTTGATCCCTGTTTGTTTTTAATGGTTGCATGCATGAAAAACTTTATACCGCCGTGGATATTAAAGGATCTTTAACAAATTTCCCCATTTCTTATCCCCTCCCAAAAAAATAATATCCTGTATCTCAACAGCATGCAAGAGGTAAGTGATGGATGACAAGAGGAGGAATACAAGTGCAAACTATTTGTGATCTCTCGCATCTTCACTTTGAGCCAGCTGAATGATCGTTTAAATGACCGGCTGATGACATGGTGGGAGTTATCTCTCTCTCTCTTTCTCTCTTCTATTCAGTGACCACAATGAGTGAACCCCCAAAGATTTGAGCCTTAGCACTGATATCAAACTAAACTCCTAGGGATGCGTGGTTTCCAATAAAAATGTACAGGGGGTGACTTGGAAGACCTCCCGTCTCGACGGGACGAGCCTCCTCCGTATTGAGGGTGACGTCTTCTTTTTTGTGTGAATTTACGGGGCGAGGCCCTCATGATCTCCTTAAATTTGCATGTAAATGGCGACATCAGCCTATACGCGTGCCAGGGGCCAGCGGGCCTCCCAGATGTCAAGGCAAAGTCAATCAGCCGGCCGCTGCCCAGCTGTCCATCGATGCACTTTATTGGGACAACACTTTCATTATGCTCACCTGCATTGTTTCCTAATGGATTGATTGGCAAAAGGAGGGGGGGAGGAAATCTTATTAGCACCCAAAGAGTAAGCTCGCTCACGGCTTTAATACAGAGGTTGTCTTAAAGTGATCTTTTTTTCGATTAAATATTAATCAAATCTGCCTACAGTCAGGCATCATTCTAGATTCTATATGGAACAAATAAGCAAATCAGCCAACTTATTGTTCAGAGCAACCCAAGAAAAAAAAAAGTCACAGTTTTGCTTGAAATGCATTTAGTAATTAATCAAACCATTTACTTATTTATTTATGCACGTGGTGTAGATTACCGTGAGAAAAGAAAAATCTAAAAAGAGATGCAGGGTCATCCACAGCTGTTCGTTTCATTTTTCTGCCGCTCATCATCATTTTTTCTAGAAAGTTCCACACAAGTGTCAAAACAATTAAACAACGCTTTTTAATTTTTTTTCCCCGCACATTTATTTAGAAAAATACTGAAAAAAATCTCGCTTCTGAAAGCCTCGTTTGAAAACTCCAGGACGCTCTAATGCAGGCCGGCCTGATAAATGCACACACGCAATTACATTTGGCATATTTAAATATCGTATTAAAATACAGTTTGCGCGTTATTTTTAATTATAGCGGTAAAACACAAATGGGCAAGAGTGATGAGATCAATCATGCGGGGCTATCCGTGTCAGGTTGTTATGGCTGATAGACGGACAGCGCCCCTCGTTGGTTACACATGAGATTATGTCGATATGAGGCAGCTGTGTTCTTAAGTGACAAGATGGCTAAATCTCAACATAGATTCAGCCTATATATCAGATATCTCTCCCGCAGGTCCCCCCGAAAAAGAATTTTTTTAAAAAGTTTGTAAGGAAGCAAAACTTACTCATTTAATGGTTAATTAGCATGCTGATAATAATGCACACACCATTTAAGAAAAATTATATTTGCTAACGCCTTACTATTAAAAATTCGCTGCAATTATTATTATTATTATTATTATTATTATTGGTTTTATGCATACTACTCTTTGTTATGTTTATTATTATTAATATCATCATCATCATGTAATGGACTTGTGTACCTTTTCGTAGAGTTTGTTTTTCTTGTGCATGTCTTTAAAAACAAGCACATTTTCTGACTCAGTGCTGGTGTGACCTCACATTTCGTCACCAACTTCTGTCAGAGTGCTCATGTTAATTGTGTGCAGTGGTGAGTTCTATCAAGGGCATTGCCCGTGCGCACAATTTGCATTTCCATTCTGCTGTGGAAATGATGAGAGAGTTTCTGCGCGGTTTAGAGCCTCGCGGCGCAGTCTGTGGGCGAATTACATTTAAAGAAGGCGAGAGAAATTAAATAAGAAACCGAGACCACTTCAGGGCTATTAACATCTAAAATATCCCCTGGAAATTTAGACCAAAATACACATGACCAAATACCCAGGGTACATTCGCTCTCATGCAGCCCCGTCTCAATTGTGTCCATCACTGTTTTGTGGGCCTATCTAAAATTCCTTATTTAAAAAAGTCATCACACCGCCTCACATTTCTCGGTGGCGTTGATGGAAGTGAAGCAAATTTGATTATTCAGCCTTAAATCGGAACATATTCACTCATAATACAGGCGCCCCCACTGCCAAACAGACTGTGACACTCAGAAAAATAGGAGGGAAAAGAAAACTGACTTTGAAAGTCATTTAAAAAATCTCATAAGTAAGTATATTTTGGGCACATGTGGTGTCTGGCCTCCAAAACGGGAAGCATCAGCTTTAACCTTGCAGTTTTTATC
>JAVQJG010026526.1:0-17947 GCA_036024015.1 Craterocephalus amniculus
TCCTTTTTTCTACATCGATTGCCATTTAAACCAGTTTGAATCGATTTTAAATCGATTTTTGAAGTATTGTTATGTCCCTAGTTCCTACTGTGCCCTGATGTGATACAATGTAAGTTTGGTACAATAAGCTGCTACCTTGTCTGAACATGCTAACGCTTAGCATGTTTGTGCTTTCAGGACTGCAGGTGCTGTGTTTGGAGAAGGATTCAGGGCCTTTGTGTCAGACTGGGACAAAGTTACTGCCACAGTAAGAACCTTTCTAAAGCAGTTTTTAAACTTGAGGTACACCTGTTAAAATGAGCCATTTCAATGCCCGCCCATTGTTTGTATTAGCGTCTTGACTCTGGCTGCTAAAACTAGGGCCTTAAACCAGAGAAGTGTGTAAACATTGACAACGTAAGGGGACGGCATAGAGCTGCATCAGCTTGCTGGTTGGGGGTGGACTATTTTGTCATTTATAGGCACATTAGTTTTTAGTTTTTATCTTCATTTTAAAAAATTTGTATCTAAAAGTATGAATCTAATATTCTTTGGTGTTTTATCTTCCTATTTGGTATTACTGTTTTCTTTCTGCCCCTGTTTTTATCATTTGCATTTTACATTTTTAGTTTACGCATTTTGTCTCTGGTGTCATAAAAGTTGACTTTTACCGTAAGTGTGGTGGCATTCATGCCATCTCGGTCAGTTGTTCAGCACCTTGGGCAATCTGTTGATTGTTGTTAAGTGTGGAATAGAAATAAACTTGAACTTGAACACATATTTTAGAGGTAATAAGATTAGTTTTAAATTATGACCAGACTGAGGATAAGCTGAACAAGTCTGAGTGTTTTTGCTACTAGTTTCAGAGCTTCTGTGTGATTTGGTAAACATGTTTTATTCATCTGGAAAAAGTGAGCCGAACCTATTCTTGCATTCCCGCATGCAGCACCCTCGGTGAAAATCAGCTTGTGCTCTTCTCCTATTGATACTGAAGTTGGAGCAGATTTAGACACAGGACTGAAGGGCAATTAAAAACTCCCCCATTGTGCTTAAAAGCCAGATTTTAGAAGGTGTTAGATGTATTTATGACAACAAAAGAAATGGCTTTAGATACATGCTGAAGAAAACCATTGTGATTAGTAGAGATGGACATAATTAATCGATGATCGATGAATTGATCGTTAAGATTTTAATCGATTGCATTATCTTTTCCTGAATTAATCGAATGCACATTTTAGACTGGTGCTAAAGTTTTATGAAAGTGCATATTTTCCAGTATAACCATTGAATGAATCCCAATTAACTGCCACACGAATCATTCATTTTCTCATAAAAACCTAAATTATGAAACACAGTGACTGGCTTTTTCGACTTCCAGTTCATTTAAATATAGGCTTTAGTTATTGAATTTTGATATAGAAATATTAATGAATAATCGATAATCGATCCTTAAATATCCTATCAATCGATTAAGACAATTTAATCGAATGTCCATCCCTAGTGATTAGTTCTTTGCTGTATTCTGTCTGATTGTGTGACTCTCCTTCTTTCCACTAGGTGGCAGGACTGACCCTTTTAGCAGTGGGAGTGTATTCAGCCCGAAATGCAACAGCGGTAGCAGGACGGTATATTGAGGCCAGACTTGGGAAACCATCTCTAGTACGGGAGACATCCCGGTTCACTGTGGCAGAAGCAATCAAGCATCCGATCAAGGTAGCTTATATACTGGATCCTTTTTATGTCAGAAGTACAGTTAATAATGTGATAAATTAAAATCTTTTGTCCCTCTTCTGTCTGTTTAGACAGTCAAACGGCTGAAGAGTAAACCTCAGGATGCCCTGGAGGGAGTTGTGCTCAGCGTAAGTGGACATTAAAGAATTTAACAAATACACATTTTAAGGGTTAATTTCTCTTCAAATGTCTCAATTTTTAATCTTTTAGCCTTCTTTGGAAGAGCGTGTGCGTGACATCGCCATCGCAACAAGAAACACGAGGCAGAACAACGGGCTGTACAGGAACATCCTCATGTATGGCCCTCCAGGAACTGGAAAAACACTTTTTGCTAAGGTATACTGGAGGCCTGAGGCCAGGAAACACGAAGATTAAAGAGATTTGTTTGTTTTTTTTTTATACTGGAATATTTCTGTTTGTGCCGAGTAGAAGCTAGCGATGCATTCTGCCATGGACTACGCCATCATGACAGGCGGGGATGTGGCACCTATGGGCCGCGATGGTGTGACCGCCATGCACAAAGTTTTTGACTGGGCCAACACGAGTCGACGCGGGTAGGCTATGATCTTATATTATTACATGAGGACTGAGAGGATGTGATTTACAGTTTTGGCTGCTGAAATAATAACAGAAATAATAAAGCACGTCTTTTTACAGACTGCTGCTGTTTGTTGATGAAGCTGATGCATTTCTTCGCAAGAGATCCACTGTAAGTCTGGTGGTATTTTATCAGATGTTGACGGATTCCTCATATATATATATATATATATATATATATGTGTATATATATATATATGATATTATTTATATTTATTTTTTAAATGTGTTTATTCAGGTTTTTTTGGGTTTGTTTTACAAAAGAAGAGCAAACTAAAAACGAGGGACAGGAACAATCATATATATAAAATTAAATAAAATACATGAGTAAAAAAAATTTACCAGAAAAAATTAAAAATATATATAACTATAAATTAAGATAATTTATAGAGAGAGATATCTGGAACAAATAAATTACTGTGTTAAGAACTTTGCCTTTGTTTCTGCAGGAGAAGATCAGTGAAGATCTACGAGCCACCTTGAATGCATTCTTGTACCGCACCGGAGAACAGAGCAACAAGTGCGGATTTATTCACAGCACGACTATTTCTTACAGCTCAACCATTTGAACTGGTTCCCTGCACAGCTGTGAGCTGCTTTGTGTTTTAATTTCTTTTTGTTTGTAGATTCATGTTGGTGCTGGCCAGTAACCAACCGGAGCAGTTCGACTGGGCCATAAACGACCGAATAGATGAAATAGTGAATTTTGCTTTGCCGGGTCCTGATGAGAGGGAGCGGCTGGTCCGCCTGTACTTTGACAAATATGTCCTGGAGCCAGCAACCGGAGGCAGGCAGTACGTACCAGCCCAACACCACTCATGTTGTAGCTATGCCTGTCACCATAACAAATTTTACTTTGTGATCAATTGTCTCAGAAATTATTGCGACAAATGATAATATTGCGCTAAGCAATAATGTTATTTTGAGTTGAATTTTAATTCATACAATGATTATTTCAGAATGAGACAAGTACACCATTTCAAAGATAAATAAAAATTCACTGTTTCACTTGAAGTGGAAGAAATTTAAATAACTAAACAAAACAAACAATAAAATAACTCCGTCTCATTCATAATCAATAAAACGAATACAGACAAACAAATACAGTAAATATGATAGGTAAGGAAGTCTCTGTAATTCCTTTAAAAAATATTAAACATGGGGCTCAGAGAGGGAAAAGCATCAATTAGTATCTTTTGTTAACAAAAAAAGTAGCACAAAAATATACCCAGGCTACATTCTGCTGTGGTATGGGACAAATGAAGTGTACTGTCATCCAGTAAAGGGAGAGAGAGTGGACAAAATAAAACAAGAAAAAATCGGGGAAACCTTTTTTTTTACCTTGCGTTAATTGACTTATTGCTTATTGCGACAGGCATAGTTGTAGCCTAAATCCAGTGATGCTGCATGAGTTTGAAGGACCACTGAGTCACATTTCAGCAAGTTGTGAAGTGAGAGAGCTCATTCACTGGAAGCTTTAGAGTCAGAAATTACCTGATGTGTATGTTACATTTACATACAGTTAAGTGAGATCGCCTCTCATGTATTTTTGTGTTTTGTGTGTGTGTGTGTGTGTGGTGCTGTAAAGGCGGATGAAGCTGGCGCAGTTTGACTATGGCAAGAAGTGCTCAGAGATAGCAAAGCGGACAGAGGGCATGTCGGGAAGAGAGATCTCCAAGCTGGGTGTGGCCTGGCAGGTACGTTTGCTGTTATCACTGTGGACCCAGACATCAGTGCAGAATTTAGCTCCATTTCACAATCCCCTTAAAATGCTTAAGTATGTGTTAAAAGGATTTTACGTTTTCATTCTAGGCGGCAGCATATTCCTCTGAGGACGGTGTTCTGACGGAGGCTATGATTGATGCTCGGGTCGACGATGCAGTCAAACAACACCTTCAGAAGATGGACTGGCTGCACGGAGAGGAGGAGGCTCGGGCAAAGAGTCTCACGCCTCCGATAGCCGGGGCAGCAGGCAGTGGCGGAAAAATGGGCTTTTCTCTGCCCCACAGTGAGCCCCCGAGTGAGGCACCTCAGGCTCAGGAGGTGATCGTTCCAGTCACTGAGGTGGATGCAAAACCAGAAAGGGATATAGTACCACCTTCTTCTGACAGTGACCCATCAGCAGAGGTCAAAGGTGACGTCCCCCCCCAGGCTCAGGCAGTGATTGCGGAAGCCATGGAGATGAACGCAAAGCAAGAGAGTGAAAAAATAACAGCACCTCCTGTCAGTGACCCATCACCAGAAGGGAAAGTTGATGTCCCAGTTGAACAGGACAGCGAAGAAGTTGTTAAAGCTGAAGTTAAGACGGCAGAAGAGGGTTTAAATCAACCTGAGACTTCTTCCACTGACAAGATGGGAAAAGAAGACAAGACCGGCTCCTCTCCTCCGAAGGATGGAACTCCAGTCTGAGCTGAAACTGTTCAGATTAGAAATTATTAGTGTCCAGCTCTGTTAATAACTAGTAGGTTATTTTGTCTAAAGGCCTGTTGGACTGTCATTTTGGCAGACAATTGTTTAACAGTTGGGAGAGAAAAACAATTAACCTCTAAGAACACAAATGATGCCTGAACCACGTCTTCATTTAATATTTAATGTATTCATTGTAAAAGGTAACTTTACAAGGAAATCAGACATGTCTGTAATTACACTATAAATGTGATGGAAAGTGAAGTTTGTTTGCTGACATCATTAAATGTATCAATGTTTTCATAAGTAAAGATGCTAGTGTGATTTTACAAATGATTTGTACAGTTATAATATGGCAACACTGAAGAAAAAGACAGAAATCCTGTCAGACCAGCAGTGACGTGGCATACTGACATAATGCTTGTGTAATTAGACTGCAACAGTTGTAACCCTTGAAAATTGCTCCAATTAGGAAGAAGTTGGGAATCGGCTGATCCACTCTACATATACTCAGTTTGGGCTTCAGTCTGCAAGAATTGACTCGACTCTAACAGCAAAACTTATGATGGAAAATATGATTTTATCGTAAAATACATTTTTTCCCCTCAAACTAATTTAGTGATAACACAGATTACTTGATAGTTGAACTTTTCGAACAGGTATCATGTTGATTATGTGTCTGTTTAGCTGCTTTTCATACGGATCATTTGTGGTAATCTTCTAGCCGTTTGCTGGATTTCATGCTAGCTGATCAATAATGCACGTGGGGACAGGTGTAACACTTATATGCAGTAGGTTACAACAGGAAAATGTTATGATTGACTCCTCCTAATTTTGAATGAATGAATGAGTAGAAATGATTTTAATGACATTTCTGGGTGTCACATTTACACCAGGCTAGTCAGGGGGACTGGGTTCAATTGGACAGGGAAATCTGAAAAATACCCCACCTTTGGTTTGGATTTACACTGTAGGCTACTTTACTCAAGCAAACCAAACCTCTTCGGCCATTTCCTGCATGTGATGGTGAGTCCTATCACTATGCCTCGGACTGATCATGAACCCTGGCTACCCTACTATACACAAGTATATCCCTTTGGCTGGGCTGTCAGCACGAATAACTTCAACCAGGGAGGTGGTGGGGTCAACCCCCTGTCCTTCATCCTCCCACATGCACTACTTAAAATAGCTGTCCAGGAGAGTAAGTATTCCCAACAATGACTGCTGACCAGAAGAAGAAAGACGCAATTTGAAACCTCCTCTTTTCGGACTTCTGGATGATGCCTTTCCTACTATCAGCACAGCAGACGTGAGTTCTGCAAGTGGATCAAGACCCCAGGTATTAATATTCCGCTGCTCTGTACCAGAGTCGGAATGAGTGTTCACACAGCTCCAAATGGACCAGACTATCCATAGAAGTGGACCAGAGTTTGCTTAAAGCGGAGCAAACAGAGCCAGTGTGAATGCAGCATAGTGTCTAGGTCTCAGAAGAGAGACTGACAGGAGGGTGCCGTTGATGTAAAAGTAGGGAAAGCCAGTCAGATCAGTGGGAAAACTATATGGCATATCCCATCTCTGTAGATTCTGCAAAGTGAGGAAGAAGTTAGAAAACAAACGGATCAAGTTTTAGACAAAATATTTGTGACAATTACTGTTAGAAAAACACACAAACTAATGTTTGATTGTTGGAAGTAGTACACAGTTGCACCCTTTCTAAGAGAGTGCAACTTTGTAACTGATATGCTCTTTGGGACCACAGCTGCTTTGTTTGAAAGTTTTAAATAAATTTTTTTCAATGTCTTAAATCATTTTCATGGTCCTTATTTCATGATGATACGTTTCACCCCAAGGCATGTTACCGTTGTAACATTTCACCATTGTTGTAGTTGAGATCAAGCATTTTTGACATGTGTGAAACTTCTTTTTAAGTCAAGTTCTAGTTTCTCTTGATTGTCAATTACTCTAAGGAATTTATCACATGTACCAAGACACATGTTCCTGACTAATTTTGACAATTAAGCAGATTGTTATGCATGTGATGTCCAAAAGAGTAAAAGATGCTGACCCGCTGACCTGTTTCGAGAGAACAACCACTGGACTGAGAATGAATAATAATTTAGGATCAATATAATCCATCCACTTTGGAACTGTGCTAAACGTAGGCAAACTGTGCAACTGTAGGCTGACTGTACCTAATCATTTGCCAAGTAGTACAGAGAAAGTGAGACATTTACTGAGACATTTGTAATTTTATGAAATGAAGGAGAAATACCTGCCAGTTTGGAGATCTGTCCATATTGTTTTGAGAAAATTATTTATGTTTCAGCAGTACCACGATCACCAGAGGATTTTCTCTCTTTTTTACCAGAGCATTCAGCTTGCAGCCATTGACTGTCAGTTTCTGTAATAAATTTGTCAGATGTTCCAAGATTCATATAGTTTCATTGTCTTATGTTCTTTACTCATTTTTCTCAACTGAACAGACTGATGTGCATGTGACCAAAAGAATTAAATGATGTTGACTTGTTTTGGGGCAAACAACCATTTGACTGAGAATCAGCAATCAGTTTAGATCAATATGATTCACATGATCCATTACCTTGGGAAATGTGCTGAAAGTATGCTAAATGTGCTAATTCTAGGCTAACTTTACTTAAGTTTTTTACAATTGTATAAACCTCAAAAACAAATTACACTATTCTCAACCCCTTAAACTCAAGGAATTAGGCATTGGACCAGATTTTCACCCCTGTAAACAACTTGCTCCCTTTTAAATGAATAAAAGCTTTATTTGCCACCCAGATTTAAAGTTGCTTTGCTGGTGAACCATAAAGTGAGAAAAAAAATGATGCAGTCACTCTTACAAAGGAATGAAGAGCCTTTGAATGTTTTGACATAGTTCTTTTAGTAGATTCATATTTACATACAGAAAATCAGGCACTCAGAGCCGAGCTCGCAGTTTCAAAATAATCACAATGCTTCAATTCTTTTAACATTTACGAAAGAACAAAAAAAAAAAAATACTATGCCCTGAAAGACAGCATGTCAGAGTTTAAATATGAATCAGCATATTATATTGGAAACACAATGGAGTAGAGTCTCTGAGAGGTCTGGATTTGGTTATACATTATCATCCCACCCCCCTTTAACTTAATCCTAACTAATATACAACACATGGTCGCACGAAAAAAACAGTTCAATTAATATTCCTCCTGTGTGTAAACGCATGTACACAGTCCCATCTTAGAATTAAAATCTGTTAAATATGCTTTGAATGCATTGCAATCATAAATCACAGAAAAACAAAATCGGCACAAAGATGCCGTTTTAAACAGAAAATACTTTTAGAGGAGGTTTAAATCAGGGGTTTGGGTGTCATGGCTCTCCCTGAGGAGAAATGCTTGAGTGATTTCTAATGACTGGGATTGATGGAGGACCTTGGCCTAACCTTAATTTGGGGGGAATAAAGGCAGAGTGAAAGCAGCAAGTCAATCCTCAGGACGGAGGAAAAACTCATCACCACAATGTCCAACAGCAGTCATTTGTTAGGTCCTGACCCAACGTTCTGTGTCTGTGCAAGCACACAAAACGTATGCACCGTGTCACAGATGACTGGAGGGGATGGTTCGTGCATGTCCATATTCTGATTGCTTGAGATTGCGTTCTGTATATTGCAATTTTTATATAATGTATCAGTAGAAACAGACAGTGTGAAGAAAAGGTCTGTTGCTTTTTTCCTCAAACTCTTGTAGGAGTTCATCAATTTCATTCTCCATGTCATCGGTGTGCTGGATCTGTAGGGGGGAGAAAGGTTTATTAAAACAAAGCCTACAAGAGCAAACAGCAAATGGTCAAGTGACCACAGATCTGACGTGGCAAACAAAATTTTATTGTTAAATGAAATCTTGTAGGAGACACTCACACATTGACACAGCTCACAGATGAGGAAGGCACCCAGCGTGGCTTCCTCGTGGTTGTCCTGAATGTCTACATTGATTACATGCACTGGCTGTAGAGTTTCCTGCTCTCTTGAATTCAGATCTGGGGGCCAACAACATAGATAACAAAGTTACAAACACTGTAAAGTAAGAAAAAACTGAGGAGGGTCAAATACAATCTAAAAGGCTTTTTTCTTTTTTAAAGGTACTTATTAAGCAACATTGGCAGTTCAGCAAAATAACATTGGTCTTGGACAATCCTCACCCTCCAGTACTTGGTCATAGACTCTCTCTTCACAGGTGATGACTAGGTCAAACTTCTCCTTACATTGCTGAAAACGCTCTGGCTTTGATTTGATGCGCTTGTTTCGGTCCAGCATGTGCAGGATGCCATTCTGTGTGTATCTGAAGAAGGGGGAGGTCAAGGAACACAGCAGCAACCACAGGAAAACCAAGGAAATTCAGCAAAATAAACAGAACGTCAGTTTGATCTGGAGGAGGAACGGCAGCACCCTCTAGTGGTGGCCCCTGGTCATGACCGAACATTACCAAAAGGAAATAAAAAAAATAAAAAAAAAAACAGGGAGGACTTACAGGGCAATAAACATGACTTAAGAAAGCCAATAATTAATTCAGAATATTTTAATGTCAGTCTTATCAATTCCAGTCTCTTTTTTTGCCAACAGTAACAGCTGAAAATCTGATTCTGTCCAGTATGGCTTGTCTCTACAATTCAGCCAAAGGTTATTCTACACCATTCATCACACCAGGAATTACATACAGCCTGGCTATACTGCATTGTGCTCATTGGCGTACTTCATGAGTTAGAAACGCATGCAGACAAGAACACTAGAAAGAGCAAAAATTTCTGTATATGCAGTTATTGATGAGTATGAATTTAGAGGACAAAATATTAACTCGAGATGTAGGAAAACATTTGACCTCTACTCACCATGTGCTGACAAAGATTACACCTGTAATATAGTAAAGGCACCAAGAACAAACTGAATTCAGTTTCCTGCATTTCAACATTTCTTACAATAATCATTTGAGTGAGCTCTTTACAAAACACTTGAAAAATTACCCCAAACTATCCTAACCTAAAAGAAATAAAAGCTTCTTGAGGAATAAATTACTTAATAAAAGTTAAATATATGACAATAAAAGATTAATGCCTCGCTAAAGGTTCAATAACCTAATTAAGTTTCATGTGCAGCACTAAATAGTTAAAATGCATGCATGTTCACTTCTTTGCCTTTTTACTCTAACAAACCACAGGTTTTGTATATTGAGAATCGAAGGATTTTCGTGTTTCTCGCTTCGGCAAAGGCTGTATTTGAAGATAAACTTAGTTTTCAATGATCACTTACCAACTGATTAAATCAGATATTGGCCTATGGAGTTTTTTTCCCCTATTCATAGTTTAAAGCATTGTCTATTTGTGAACACCCCTGCCCTCCAAACACTTTGTGCTGATGGTATTCCCTTGTGCTCATTTCATTTTTCCAACTTGTTTTACTACATATATAACTGAGGCTCCTGCAACTGTCAATAGCAGGCAATTAACAAAAGGACAAATGAATGCAGTAACGAGAAACAACAGAAGTTTCATATAAATATGTGAATTAGGGCTTAAAAGTTGACAGAAACCTCAGAATCTCATCATATGCCACAATCTCCTATTGCACTTACTGCTGATTGTGATTCTCCACCGTTTCACACATTTCACAACCAACAACTTAACTGTTATAAATTTTATGCTCCTTCACGCATTTTACCCACTGGTGGTCTTCCCATCTTTTGTGCTGGTTCCAAGTCCACCTCTTGCACAGCCTCTCACAAAGATGAATGCATAAATCACAATGTACAGACATACATGGATCATGTTCACTTGTGTGTTTCCTACTGATATTTGAATGTTGTGAGGAATAGGTGAGTGTGAAGGGGATACAGTTCCTTGTCCTTGCGGACCAAGTCGTTGTACATCTGTTCATAAGTTGTTTTGAAGTCATACACATTAGGCTTATCCGGGGCAGGACCAGGTAGCTTCACATGAGACCCTGTACCAAATGATCGCACATCAAATCCACGTTTGCTGCAGAAAGGAAAGGACAAGACAATAAGTTATGATGCAATGTAAAGATAAGGACACAAGACAGTGCTAACCTTTTAAATGTTAGCAAAACAACATAAAATTCCTCAGATCAAAACAAACATCCATTGAGCAACATGACCAGCCCTTTCCAGCTCATCTCTCCTCAGCCATTCAACCCAAATAATTTAAAACTTTTAACATCACTATAAGGAAAAACAATCTTAAAAAGGAAACTTCTAAGCTTTATTTCACAGGACCAGACAAATTTCTTTTTCAGCCCAGTGTGCCTTTGGCAAAAAACAAAATGTTCAGTGACAACTGAACAGCCACTCAGACCGCACGCGTCCCCGCTTAATGACAAATCTGGACACAAAATCTGAGAATTTCAGTGACAGAAGTGTCTTGCCGGTAAAAAAAATGACGCCCGGTGTTGCACAACTTCCTTCCGGAATACTTCCCAATAGGGGGCGCTGTTTGCGTGCTTGCAAAGGGGGGAAAAAAGACAACTAACTTGGGCCTTTTTTTTCTTTTTTAAATCTCTATGGGTTAAAGGAAAACCCCCTTCGACGACAGATTTAATCAGCTTTAAACCTAAAACCCAATGAAAAAAATTTGTTATAAAAAATGAGATGTAGCCCTCATGGGACACTCAGAAGTGAGAGTCTTTTGTTAAAACTGCGTGATGGCCTGGCACACCGTCACAGCCCCGACACGGCTTCTGACAGGCAAAAAGCAAAGAAGGGGGGAAAAAATAACACTTGATACCGAAAAGAGCTTGTTCCGTTCGGAGTCGCTTTCCTATTCTCATCCTGCCAGCTTCCCGTCTTTACCTGAGGATATTGTGAGCTTCCATACTGCGGTTCTGGTTGCTCGAGCACACAACCGCTACACGCAGCGGGTGGCTCGGCATTGCGACTTTCCGGCTGAAACTAACCGATACAAGCTGACAGAATCTAACGGGAAATAGTTATTTTAATAAAAATAAGATCAATAAGAAGCAGCCCCGTGTTAAATCAAACGATATAACGGCATGTCGAGTTAATAAAAAATATACGATGCGGACGCTTCTTCTTCCTCATAAGCAGGAAGTTAAAATGGCGGAGAGCAGAGTTGAATAAGGCTTTATTTGGTGATGTCATTGGGGGCGGAGCTTCCGGTAAGGGCGCTGGCGGCGCAGCGACTTTGGATGAATAAAAGAAAGATAAGAGCAACTTCCCACTATATAAATTCTTGGTGTATTTGAAAATAACCTACTGGCACATGTTTGATTGGTTTAGTAATCAAACGGTTTGCGAAAACCTGTGAGAAAGTCACAAAATAGGCAACAAACTGGCGGTTATTTGGTCCGAAAAAAATGCACGTTTTGATCTGATTCTTTAGGTCTTACTATTGCAATAAGCCTGTGTTTATCTTTGTTTTAAATTACAAAGATGAAAGTCTGTCGTATCGTTTGGGCAACGTGCAGTGAAATGAAAAAGTCATTAGATAGACGTAAGAAGGGTATACACTCATGCAGAGTACGGAGTTTTCTTTTTAAAAAGTAGGCTATGTATACTGCTATATGAAGCATAAAGGTCCATTTATCAGCAAAGTTGGCTTGAGAGTATAAGCAAATAGTTCATTTTTGTTTTCCTATTTCTTTTGTGGCATGCAGATTTATTCTGCATATTCCCTGGAAGCACATTTGCTGTTATCTAAAATTGATCAGTAGAGTGATTAAGAGTGACTTTGCAATACTCTTCATCCAGTGGCAGCTGGTGTTGCAAGTTTTCTCTTTTGCAAGTGTTTGCAAACCAGACGTAATTTATTTTTTAAAATATTTTTTGTTATACAACATAACAACTTTTTAATTGGTCTCCTACTTGGTCATTTGGAAAAAAATAACAAAAACAATAATAAACGTCACAGGCCAGCATACACTAGCAATGGCTCCCTCAGAGATTGACTTCATTGCCCCATTCCCCTGGAATGATCAGAATATTTTATTTAGTCAAATGACTAAAACATTCAGTGTTGCAGTGGGACTGCGAACCTCAGCATCCCCCCTCTGTGTGCTCACACACCTGCAGTTCTTCCAATATCTTGGCCTGCTTTCTAAATGCAGTCCTCCTGGGGTGTGGCAAGAACTGCTGCTCCCAGACCAGAGTGATTTTTGGCCACAAGCCTTGTGCTGTTTGTTAGCAGGCCAGAGGAGGTTTAAATGGAGGCTGCTGACATTAGGATTTCACCCTCTTCTCCTGTAAGTTTGTCTCCCTTCCGCTTACAGGCTGTGTTATTGAAATGGCCCAGTTTTAGCTCCCATTTCTACCTGGTAAAGAAGATTAGTAAAGAATGCACTCACACAAGGAGAAAAATAAAGACAACTGTAGTATTAAAAACAACTTCATGGAGTTTTATTTGCAGTCAGCAGGACAAAAAGGCATTGTAACTGAAAATGTTTGGCACAGTATTTGAAAATTGTACACCATATTGCATTGCCCTTAACAAAAAATAACGTTGCCTATTGGATACAAAACCAAAAGCATAAATAGAGAAGGGATGCCATAGTCAAGTGGAAATGAGTGAAGCTTTTCTCTGTCCCCACTACAACACCCTCACACATGGTGCGTAAAACAAATCACTGGTGACTCTCATGCACTCAAACCCATTTAAATAGGCTATTTGTATTGCTGTTGAAATGCTGCCTGCTGGCAGAAGAGACGGTCTTTAGCAAAAATGCAACACTAAACATAATTTATCTGTCATTTTGGTTCAGTGCACATTGGCTGAGGTTGACAAGGCATTTTATTTGCAGAGCCACAGTAGATTGTGCTTCAGTTGGTCACAATGAAGACGTGATAACCAGCCAACTGACAGTGACAATGACAAAAACGTAAAATGTTTAATTTCTTCACAAATTCATTAGAGACGCGAATGAGCGTGGTAGGAGTGCGTTTGCTGCGTCTTGGGACTCATGATGTTTTCTGTGATGTATGCCACTAGCAAACAAATGATGACCAGCATTACGCAAATAGCACCTCCCACCGTTGTCATGGCGATCACGATGTCTTGCATCCCAGATGGCGGAAGCGTAAAGTCCACACAGTCCGGCTTTTCTGATCTCGCATCTGGACCCGAGCGAGTCAGGGAACGCAGACAGATGCGGTACGGGATGTTCTCGTGCAGCTCGGCCATGAGAAAGTCCCTGCAGCCCAGTCCCAGATGGACGCTCGCGCACTCAAACTGCGTAAAGCTCCCGTTCCACCAGCAGCTCAGCTCGTAGCCGCTACGTCTGTGGCGTTGTTCTCCGAAAACAGTGTTTAATTTCGCAGTTTCCTGCGTTGCATTTGCCCCAGGATCCCTGCCGCTCCGCCGACTGTCTGGGGACCCCGCAGTCACAGTGGAGTCTCCTTCGTGGGTCCACTGTAACAGTACACTGCCATTTAGAAGGATATTTGCAACAAAAGTCCCCCAAGACACTGCTGTCCTGCAGTCTGACTTATGACATTTGTACCCAAACAATGTGTTTCGAAAACACAGCTCCCCCCAAATGCCTCCCTCAATCACCCTGTAAGCACATATTGGTGACACACCCTCATCCGGTCTCAGAGTCAGAGCATCGCCAGACATTTCAGATGTGACGGAGGTGTTGCTGTCTCGGCTGGTGTTGACCGAGAAGCTTTTAATTCGGTCTGCTGTCTCTTTAAGCTCTGTTGATCGCCTTCTATCATGGCTGTGATTGCCATGAACAGAGTTGGAAATCGTTTTGAGCCAGTCAGAGGCCGTCCTCTCATCATTCCTGCCTCTCACCTCAGATGAGGACGTCAAAACCGACGATGATCCGCCGCGATGAGACCAAGCCGTGTTGTGTAGTAATGTGCAGAGCAGGAGTGCCGATAAGGCGAGCAGCGATGGTCGATGCTGGGTTGTCATCTCAGGTCTCTTATTTGCGCTCACAGTGGATCAGATGGGCAATGGCACAAAGGCAAGCTGACGTCTGCCATATGATCGGCGCATAAGACGAAATCCGTGTGAAAAAAGTCCGAAAAAAGGCCATCCGCAACAGAAATAACAAAAACCATACAGCCAGTGAGTAAAATACTCGACTATGACCTTGCACGGCATACGCATGAGCAGGAGGAATAATGATAATAATAATAATATGAAAAACAGATTGAAGTAGCCCTTACAGCTTGAAGCTCACACACATTAATAAAAACCATGTACTTATTCCTTCAGGAGCAGAATACCCTGCTATCGTGCCATTACATCAGCCTTCTTCTTCCTGTCTGGCTTGACGTAAAGGCTTTGATGCCCCGCTGTTTGGGAGTGCACGTGGAGGAGTGCGCGTCGCGCAGTGCTTGGGAGCGTGGGTGCGTGCACGAAATGTTTGTAGGTTTCAGCAGTCAGTTTAGTGAGTCATCATCCCACACAGTGTTTAGGGCGTCTATCGGTGCTGGACATAAGCAGAGTCCGGGGAAAGCATAACAGGATGGAGGGTGCAGATCACCTGGAGCCATCACACAACCTGCTAACTGTAACATCGCAATTCTGTTTGTTTGCCAGTTTTAGCCTCAAATCACAATGAAATGATGATTTTATATATTATGGTTCTGACTCTCCTTTCAGCCCGGGAAAATAGACTGAATCAAATGACTCATGATCCATCTAAATGACCTTTAATTATAGACAAATAGTGGCACAAAAGCAAAACAACATGACAAAAATATGCACTTCTAATATAATGGATGGACATGCTCTTAACATCATTAATATGTTTGGTTTTTAGATGCTTTATAATTAATTAATTATTTAATTCAAGCAACAAATCATTTCTACATGCAAATATAAGCCTACAGATGAACCCAGCATGCAAGACAGACCAGGGATGGGCAACTGCAGTCCTCTCAATCCTGGTGCCCAGGACCCCTTTTCCTGCAGGTTTTAGATGTTTTCTTACTCAACCATACTGATTAATGAACTTATAACAAGCCATTCACTTCATTCATATGTGTTATGGGTTACCGTGTAAACTTGCAGGCTGATGGATCCTGAGGACCTGCATTGAGAAATACAGTAGCTACTGCTTTAGCGCCACTGTTTTGCAAGTTTTAGATGTTTCTCTTTAACACATCTGATTTAAATGATTGAACGATTATGCATAACTTGACAATCACCTCTAACCAGGTGTGTTGGAGCAGGAAACCAAAACCTATAGCTATTTGTGCTATTTTATGCTATTTGGTGGAGCCTTTAACTAATTATTATCCTATTTGAAATCTTGACTTATGAATACATTTAGTATAACTATCTATTTTATTTGTTGCTGGGATTAATATGTAAGGCAGGGATCCTCAATGCAGATTCGAGATATTTTCCTACTACAACACACCTGACTCAAATTATTGGGTTATTATTATTATTAATAGGTTTTTGCAAATCTGGGCATTACTGGGAACTACTTCAAAAGCAAGGTGTGTATCTGTGACTTGGAAATTATAAAGAATTTTTTTCAGCAATTAAAATCTTCCATTTCTTTGGTAGTAGTTGATAATAACGAATCCATCAAGAAGAGAACAATTATTTTATGCATGACAGGGAAAAAAGAGAAAGCCTCTGTTGTGAAAAGAACATTTTGAAGATAATGTGGAGAAGCCAGAACGCTGATGGATCAAAATACTATCTTTTAATTATTTCAAGTGACTTATGTTATTATATGAGTTGACATGTGTTGGCATCTGCTGGGTCACATTCACATCATCCAGTCAAGGAAGCAATGATATGGAGCAATCAACATCATCTTAATCATCACCATCACGGAAATGTACTTTATTTGTTCACTACAGTACAAGAAATCCACCACTCAAATGAATCAACATCAAAAACCTTGAAAGAAAATGTGACCATTAACAGAACAGGTAAACAGTTCAGTTATTACATTTATATTAATTTCAATGAACCAAGTCACAACTCTGAGTACTAATAATGAAGCAGGAAATAGAGACAAAACTATTTTTGTAGACTATACGTAAAACATTCTAACACAGCTGTGAGACCAAGATGCTTAATTTTCTCTAAACACTTTATTTAATTGAGCATTGCTTGGTGAGATTATTCCAAGGTATAATTGCCTTCTCCCAAAAGAGAAAGTTGGGAACCTGGTAAATAATTAATATCAAGGGAGAGTGTGAAAGGCTGACTAAAACTATTGGAAAAAAACCAAAAGCTGAATCAGCGGGACTATATTTTATCTGTAAGGATGAGGATCAGTGATTCATAATGATCATTACCTGATACCAGCGCTTGTTTTTTTTTAGCTTGGCTCATCATTGGATACGTAAAAGTTAAGTGGAAATAATAAAGTCGGCAGCGAGTTAAACACCGATGGTCCATTACAACATGCAGCATTCAGTCATGTGAAGTGAAATGTGAGTTGATCTGGCTGAGATAGCATTACATATACAGTTAATCTGTGACGTGGGCAGAAAACATGGAAAGTGCCAACATACTGAGTTAAACTGACCGTGAACCTGGTCAGCAAAGACTTGTTTGTCTGTGTGTGCACGTATAAAACACCATGGTGTGTGTAACGCACTAATGCTTTACTCTCAGGCGCATGTTGATCACAAGGAAAAAGCACACGATGTTGCCGTTCAGAGGATGAGGCCATGTCAGAGGTCCTTACTGTAGATGCTATTCTGTTTGGCTTCTTGGTTTTTTCTGGTATTCTCGGAAACATTCTCGTCATCCATGTGGTGAGGAAGCACACTGAATCATTTGACTTGTTTGGTGGGCTGATTGTTTTGTGTGACACTGACTCCAGGCTGTCTTGTTTTCATTGTCAGGTGTTTCAGACAGCCTTTGAGAGTCCCTCTCGGAGACTCCCTCCGTCCGACACGATTTTGGTGCACCTGTCGCTTGCCAACCTTCTGACCTCCCTTTTCCGTACGGTGCCTATATTTGTGTCGGACCTGGGCTTGGATGTGTCTCTGTCGCCAGGATTGTGCAGAGTCTTCATGCTGGTGTGGGTGTGGTGGCGAGCTGTGGGCTGTTGGGTGACTCTGGCCCTCAGCTTCTTCCACTGCGCCACACTGAAGCGACAGAATGTGACCTTTGGACCGCTCGCAGTGCAGAGGGAGAGGCGACGGGTGTGGATTGTGCTTGGGTTGGTGTGGGGGGCGAACTTGGCCTTCTCTATCCCTGCTCTGGTGTACAGCACTCA
>JAVQJG010026537.1:0-10617 GCA_036024015.1 Craterocephalus amniculus
GGATGCGCAAGGAGCCTGAAAACGCACCAAAAACGCACGAAATTGACGCAGAAGACGGACGAAACCTTCCGTGCGTGTGCGTATCCGTCATCTGCGTCGAGCATAAATGGGCCTTTAGAAGATGTCGCAGATACGCAGACGCACGAAAGGTTTCGTCTTTCTTCTTCATCAATTACATACGTATTTGGTGCATTTTCAAGGACCATTTCTGCTTGACGCAGATGATGTATAAGCAGACGCACGGAAAGTTTCACCCATCTTCTGAGTCAATTACGTGCGTATTTGGTGCATTTTCAGGCTACTTGCACATACGTCACTCGACGCAGAAGACGGAGTAATAACATTGGAAACCACAGTGTCAGTGTTGAGCACAGTGGAGCAGAAACGAACCAGGGAAGAAAAATAAGATAAACAGGAAGAAAAAAACCATAGAAGAATAAATGGCGGAAAAAAAACATTAGAAGTTGCACAAACTTTTAAAATAAAGTTCTACAAGTGTTCAGGGTGTGTTGGTGGTTAGTAACAACATTATAGCTATTATATTATTGACTGGGGGACTGTCAGTCGAATCAGAGTCCTCCGAATCAAATCAAAGAATTGTTGACTATTTGGGGTCACCCCTGAATTAATTTTTCTCATTCTAAAGCAAGAAAGACACCTTGATTAAACATGGCTGTAGATGAACTTAAAGCGACCAAATGAACTGTAGAACATTTCAAATTAAGCAAATAAAAAGAAAAAAAATCTGGCTCAGCCAAATTCATACACACATTATGAAACGAAATGTTTGTGGATGGCTTCGTTATTTTGGGGTTTTAATGCTTCACAACCCATTAGTGATGAATAAACTGGAAATGCATGTATACTTTCTCACAAATTGCCTTAAGTCCCTTTAAAATGAGACAATCAGCATAAATATCCAGCTAGCGTGGCTCAAGAGGATTTGATCCTGACCGCTCACTGCAAGGATGTTACACAACGTCCGGAGTCTTTATCATGTCTACGGTTGCAGCAGTCCAGCGAGTAACAGTGGGGCGTGAACAATGGACCTCTAATCAGAAACAGTTCCACAGGCTCCCCAGATAACAGGGCAGCCAATACCAAGGAAGAAATGACACAGCCTTATCTGTATCTCTGTCAATATAGTTGCTGTAACAACCATAAATAAATCCGCTCAAGGAAACTGCTCACAGAGCCTTAACCCTTTCCCGAAGGCAATGAAGATCCCTGCAGCTTTATTTCTGTTTCTGAGGCTCTGGATTCTGTGCAGGGCCTCAGAACACAGCAGCAATGGTATTCAATGGGCTGAGGATGGGGTTGGGAAACAGGAGGGAGGTGAAGCAGAGCTGGCGCTGTCAAACATGTGGGATGAGCTCAAGAACCTGAGAGACATGGTGGTGGAGCAAAGAACAGAGTTGAGGCTGCTGACGGCACGGGTAACAGCTACTGATATCCTGGTGGACACCTTACAGGAGGAGAATAAAGGTATGCAGTAATGAACACCTCTCCTAATAACTTAACTTAACAGATTCACCCGAGCTGACTCATGCCCTCTTTGTACAGCCGTGAAGCTGAGAATGAAAGCTGCTGAAATTCTGGCTGAGGAACTGCAGATGGAGAACAAAGGTATTTAAACTGAACGCTAACTAAGGAACTGTTCAGTGAACTCAGACACCTTTACCGTTTGACACATTTCTGTCATATTTTGCATCATTTTAGCTCAAGCTAGAGAGCTCACATTAGCTCTGCAGAAGCTTGGTACTATACAGGACAAATTGACGGGCAATGCACATGATGTGGAAGAGCTGCAGAAGCAACAGGAAGGTAAAATGGGAACAGTGGAAGGCAAAATGCGTTGATGAGCTTGTATATGTTTACCATCTGCATTCATTTTTCTCTTGTGCTTTTAGTGCAAAACATGGCTGTGCAAGAGCTTCAGGATATTAACCGTGGTAAATAATTGAATAATTGGAGTGTGTAAATTGAGCTGTTACAAAGTCAGAATTAACTGTATGATATTTTTCTACACTTCAACCGCAGGAAGAAAAGTGGCTTTTTCCACTTCTCTTCTGGCATCCGGTAACGGTCAAACCAACAGCATGGGTCTTATTCAGCTAATCTTCAGAAATGTCTTTACCAACATTGGAAACAACTACAACCCAGTTACAGGTAGGATGCTGTAGTTGTTTCTGTTTTGGTTTAAAGAAAATACACAGGCATACATTTTGAATGCTTTTTTTCCCACTGTTTGTGTTTAGGTTACTTCACTGCACCAGTAAGAGGAGTGTATTACTTCAGATTTACGGCCCACATCGCCCACAGTAAAAACGGCATGAGGATTAGATTGATGAAGAACGGAGACCCCATAGTTTTCCTGGGGGAGCGTCCCACCACATTCACAGATGCTGAGGACAGCGGATCCAATGGTGCAGTGCTTCACTTAGAAGTTGGGGATGTTGTATCTTTACAGCTTAGTGGAGATGTTTGGGATGACCATTATCATAGAACAACCTTCAGTGGCTTTCTTCTCTTTATTTTGTAGCAAACAATGAAGACGTTGCATGAAGCTTTTAATGGCAAGTTTTCTAATCATGGTACATGTGTTGCAACAAAATTAAGAAATTTGATTTTTCACATCTGTGAATGCTTTAATGAATTTTGGAGAAAAAAAGTAAAAGATCAATATGAATGACCAGCACTTTTTCAACTGCACTTAAATCACCTTTTATTGTTTTTCATCATTCAGCGCTTCATTCACTGCTTTGCTTGATTTACCCTTGTTTAAAATATACCAAAACAAGATAATGGCATTACTACATAAAATATATTTCACAGAAAAAGTGAGTTCCAGTCAGCCCGATACTTTTCTAGTATTTTTATTCTTATGTTTTTGCGCTATGCTGTGAGTCCAGTTTGATTGTGATTTGACATAAAAACACAAGAGTCAAATAAGTTATTAATGGCACAAATAAGTTTAAGGTTAGGGTTAAATATTAGCAAATTGCATTAATGCTATGCTATAAAACAAGAGGTTGTGTAAAATATTGCAACACTACAGCAACGTGGAAATGTAAGTAAAGATACTGATATGTTATCATTCATTTTGAATGACCTGTACTTTTTCAACAGAACTTAAATCACCTTTTATTGTTTTCCTCATTCAGCTCTTCATTCACTGATTTGCTTGATTTACCCTTGTTTAAAATACACCAAAACAAGATAATGGCATTACTACATAAAATATATTTCTGAAAGGAGCTTGTATAGAAAACCTCTCAGATGTCAGACACTACATGAAAAATCCCATTTAATTCATGCCATGTTGAGATAAGCAGAAAAAAGTAGCAAAAAGGCCTCAGAGCTCTCAATCAACATCTCCACAGTGTCTGGAGTCTCATTTTTTAGGTGAATTGATGCACTTTCTGTGTATTACTGGAACAATGTCATATTTTTCTGAAGGGTTTTTGATTAAAGCTATTTACACACAAAAAATGAGTTCCAGTCAGCCCAGTAATTTTCTAGTATTTTTATTCTTATGTCTTCACTTTGCTGTGAGTCCAGTTTGATTGTGATTTGACATAAAACACAAGAGTCAAATAAGTTATTAACAGCAAAAATTTGTTTAAGGTTAGGGTTAAACATTAGCAAATAGCATTAATGCTATACTATAAAACAAGAGGTTGTGTAAAATATTGCAACACTGCAGCAACTTGGAAATGTAAGTTAAGATACCGATATGTTCTCATTCATTTTTTCCCACAGTAATACTGGCTTGGGATAATTCCTCTATTTCAGCAGGTAAATATTTAAAAGAACTCTATGAATTAAAAAAAATGGAATCAAACTTTATTTATAAATCACTTTTCATTTAAAACATTGTAAAGTTTTTTACACAGTAAATGCATTTTTGAATATGTGTAAAAAAACACAAACCTTCACACAATCAAGCAATAGGGGAATGTGACCTCATTGGAAGTTTGTGTTCTACTTTTTGAACAATTAAAAAGTTGATTTAGTTGGTTTAAAATACTTGTATTTTATTCTGATAAAGATAAAAGCATGCATTAAAACCTCTATGAAGGAAAAAAAAGAAATAAGGGGACTCTGTTTTTATGATCATAATATCTTGTCATTGATCATCTAGGACAAAGAAAATCCAGTTCAGAGTAAATAGAACACCCAAATATGAAATGTATCATCTGTTTTTGTATTTTTAGTGAAATATTCTTTCTCTTGTCTAGTACAGTGATAATCATAACTTGAGTTTTGTCCAGGTTGAGATGTTCTGTGAGTTCTCTGGCATCCAAGACTTTATATCTATAATACAGTTTAAAAGAGTGTTAACTGGCTCTAGATTATCAAGAGACAAAGCGATGTAAAGCTGTGTATCATCAGCATAGCTGTGAAAATCAATGATGTATGGCCTGAGGACATGCCCGAGTGGCAGCATGCACTGATTTAAAGGAAACAGGCTTAAAGTTGATCCTTGGGGATTCCTGAGGAGACTGTACTTGCAAAAAACTGTCAATCCTTTAGAGACGAATAATCACTGCTCAGTGTAGATCAAACATCCAAAGGAGAACTGTTACCCTTCATGATTCTCAAACAGTTTCTTGTATTCACATCCAGGTATGAAATGCAATGTACCCTACAATGGATATTATGCCAGTCCATGCCCAGCAAAGGTAACCGTCATGCACCTATTAGTGAGAATGAGGTCAAGCTCAGAAAAAAAAACCTACTAACAAAGGCCGACTTTGGATAAGGTGGACACATTACAGTATGAAAAAGAGAGGGGGAAAAAAAACTCAACAAATTCCTGAGATAAAAGTGGAAGAAAATGACATCTCATGAATGTGATCATTGTTTCCTTTCCTTTGGTGTTTCACATCATAAACCTCCCGGAATGCAGCTGCATCAGCGTTTGAGCTTTGACTAAATCCATTCAGACTCTTTGTTGTGCAGTCATTCAGATCGCAGCAGCGCATACAAACACTCGCACACACTCACACACACACACAACACCACACCTCTGTTATCGTTCATCTAGTATAGGTCTGATAACCATGATCAACACACAGCACAGAGCCATGCGAGCTACATCTCTTTTCATTGTCAGTGTCTGTGGTGAATTCTTTCCCTGTCTCGCTGCTCTCCATTTTCTGACTGTTTTCACTGAGAAAGCTATCAGTCAGATCCGATCTACAAGCTATCAGATCGCGAACATTTCACACCTTTGACAGAGAATATAGCGACTCACTAAAATATTGTTCTATTTCTCATTTCTGTCCCCTCATCCCCCCCATGAAAAGATGCCAGCTTAAAGCGAGCACACTCAAAGGAATATTTCAGCTGTGTTCATGGAAAGAGCCTGGAGTGCATTGGAGACATGGTGTCTCCTTTGAATCTGACAAGGAGTTTATATCATACCCGAAGCTACGGTATTGCTAAGGAGCAAAGTTAGTCTGATCAAACAGCTGCCAATATGAAAAGGACTACCATATCCTCTCAGCACCTGGGGCTGTGTGAAATGAATACAGCCTCTCTGGTTTCCTTCTCTCAAGGCACCTCTTGGGTTGGAAAAATTTTTTCATAATTGCATTTAATTCTATGTTAGGTGTCCCCACAGTGCCACTATTAAGGTTAAGGCTAAGCCAAGGAAGCTTTTCAGCCTTTTTCATCAGGGCTTTTTTGCTCATTTAGAGGCAGCAACATCTGTCAGACTCTAAGAAGAAAACACACAAGACATTAAGTTTTATCCCTGTTATTGTCATTATTCCAATTATTCCCATGAACACAGTATTTTAATTGAGTGTATGTGTGTGTGTTATTTTGTCGAATCCCTTTGTTTTGGCAAAACTGAGCATCTGATGAATGCAATGGATTCTGCTCTAACAGCTTTAATGAAGGAGGGGTTTCCCGCCTTTGAGAACCTTAGTCATTGTTTCATTAAGATAGTCTTTCATTTGATTTTTTTTCTTTTGAGATTTAAAGTGTGAAGGCTCATTACAGCTGTCGCAGAGCAGGCAGGGTTCTGTGTCACTTACAGCTTTTGCAAGAGAATCCCTTGAACTGTAAATGTTTGAGTCAGGGCTGAATTCATCGGAAAGGGTTTTGAAGAGACTCGCATAAATCATTTGTAGCTTGAAGTCCTGGTTAGTTTGTATTTTATAGGTTACACACAGAAAAAGAATCAAAGTGGGCAGATGTGCTGGAAGAATTGGTAAAGGTGCACGGACACATTCAAGCCGCCACTTGTATGCATCTGTTCATACACAGAAACATACATAACAAGGGAACGGCAGTACTACTTCTGACTTTGAAATTAAAGGACAGAGTCATTATAGGCTTAAAAAGTCAGATCTGGAAAGAAAAATCTGGCTTTTGAGAGATTAGCATCAAATCTTCATAGAGGAAAACTAATTACAGGGTAATTCACAACAATAGCAATATAGCATCTGCAAAGCATATTCAATCTAAACTCCTTTCAGCCTCCGTTTTTTACCTGAGACCATACTTATTTAGTAGTCATCCAGTCTACCCGATATGTTTGCTGCTAACTAATAACTTTGCACAAAAAAAATATAAATTCATTCACATAAAAGGATCTTGAGGTGTGCCATAATGGCAGTTTATGAAACAACTATATAAATATGAGAGCTGCTGTTGGGTGATATCAGTCTTCTCTCTGCAAAAAACATGTTTGGTGCAGGCTATAGGCCCCAAGGCAAGTAAAGAGTAAATGTGCATTCCTTTCTGCCTGATTTAAAAGAGAAGTCTCATCTCCTTTTTTTTTTAAAGGTTTTAGTTGATCAAAAAATGAGCAGGAGACATCCCTTGATCAAAACCATGACCATAAAAAGCCGTAAGCCCCATCTGGAAATATACCTTGACTACAAGTTTGTTTTGAGAGAGTGGAGCAGAAAACTAGGATAAAGACATAGTTGCAGCTAAGGCCATAAAATAAGCCTGATGGAACAGAATCGTATACCAAAGATCCTGAGAACACGTCTGTATAGCTCATTCTGCATGATCCAGGCTTTCGGATGCGTGCAAATTGCAAGCAGCAAATACACACACAAAAAAGAGACCCAAACATGCAGTATCTTGCACAAACACAGGTATGCACAGAGAGGGCAGCCATGAGCCAGCAATTCAGTAGAAATGAACCCTTCCACTGTGACCAGAGTCTCCAGATGCATATCTGCTCAGAGTCCTGAAAACACCTGATTGTACTCACATTCAAATAATGACACAGATACTGACTGGACAGCAGATGGCCTATAAAAATAGTCAGGGATGTTTTTTGCTCAGTTGATGTAACTTATTTCCCTGAATATATTTGTTTGGCTGGGAAGCTCAAAAGGTTGTTGATACTGCTGAAAATTAGGGTCACTCGGGGGCTAGAAAGCACTTAGCCGTCACTAAGCATGTTCTAATGTTGAAAGGGTGTTTGCTTTGGTAACAGTGGAGCTTAAAATGGGATGCAGTCTGGATGATGCGAAACATTTGAGGCAGCCAGGCAGAGCAGAACTGCAGTGCAAGCATATTCAGACTTGTACATCTGGACCTGCAGATCCACACAAACCTGGATCGCCTTTGATAAGAAAAGCAGCAGCCGGTGAGAAGGGAAGAAGAGGAGGAAGATCTGAGGACCATCTGCAGGGAAAGGTATCTCTGCAGATTATTGAAATGACAGCTGGGATTTTTGTATTGATGTATAGCAAGTGCAACAACTCTGTAATTTAATTCGTTTTTGAAAATATATTTTTTTTCTTTTTAGCAGTTGCAAGCGGAATGCATTTGGAATTCCGTTGTAAAATGTATCATCCAGTTATGAAGATGAGAATAATACGAGAGCTTAACACTTCCTGTGTCACTTTTACATGTGCAACATATTTCCTGCATATTAGAGTTTTAATTAGACAGCAAAAGAAATCCCTTACATTTGTACCACTAACGTAATGATAACCAAATAGCCATGCCATCTGAGAAAAAAAAAGTAAAGAAAAGAAAAAAAGAAATTTGAAGGTTGTATTTTAGGAGTTAGCAAATTACAAGCCATTTCCATGAAGCATTTTGCCTCTAAAAAGGAGAAAGGGGGGAAAAACCTCATGCAGTCTTATTTACTTTGGCTAGGTGCTTATCTATGTTGATGATATTTGTTTGGTATAACACAGAGTTCTGGGTGGTCTCAAAAAGGTTCCTGAAAGTCACATCCTGGATATGCAACTGTGACTATCTGCACATTATCTCAGTTGGGCTTTGAAGTTTTGGAACCATAAAACATCTTTGTTTATTTTCTTATGTTACATTGCACTTTAGAATTCAAGTGACCTTGCTGCAGTAAATGATGAGGAAAGCATCAGTGTTGCCAAAGACCTCGTTAGGACATATAACGTCAGACAGGTCTCTTTTGTCTGAATGATGTAATTTCTTTTCATTTGAACATTAAACTGGTGTTTTATTCTAAAGGAAAACATTCGTGTGCGGATTCTTCTTGTTTTGCAGACATTTAACAACATAGCAGTCCACTCAACCAGTGTCAAGCTTCCTCTTTAGAGGAGTATTTTTACCTGCAGGGTTGTGTTTTCCCTGTTTTTGTTCTACTCTGCCTCATTGACTCTAATATGGGCTTCCTGAATGGGTTATCTTCAGACTTGTTCCCACAGGAGCTGATGACTCCAATTGATTTCAAAGATGCATGGTGAAAATACTGACCTTAAAGGTCTAAACAGACCAATGGACTTCAGTTAAAATGCTAAAGTCAAATAAAGCTGGCCATACATGATTGGGGATAACATTATAATATTACATCACCTGAGTTTCTTTGTTTCTTTTTGTGTGCATGCAGTTGTTTGCAGGTTAGAAGTTTCCTGAGGACAGCATGTACCAGAATCTACTCACAGTCATGGTTTCTCCTCATGCAACATTTCTGAAAGCAACTGAATCATGCTGGATTGCTTGCATGTGTGCAAGTGTGCATTGTGTTGTGTGTTCTTATTGGAGGTGTTGTTGCAATCAAGATAAAATGTCTGATCTTGGCAGGTTTCTGGCATAAGACCTTAAAATTCCTTATTTGAAGTTCCACTGAGTAGAATTGCTCTAGTGCATATACAAAAATAAATGTTTTGGTACCAATCATTGCAACGTCTTTCCCCCTCAGTCAGGGCCTGGGCAGTAAACAAGAAAGAGTGATCAGCCAGTCAAAAATCCCCCAAGTATATGGTAACTTTAATGAAGTTGGCAAATGGACCATTGCTTGTGGCTAATGTAGGTGTTTATCTTTGGTTAAATGAATGAGAAACTAGTTGACAATACACACAGGACAATGAGTTTTACAGGTACAGTGAGATAAATAGATACAGGACAATGTGACACATCCTCATTGATAGTGAAGGAAATGCTACAGGATCACAATTAAAGTTAAAAAGATTATTATTTCTATCATTACTATTACTATTATCAGAATTATTATTCAGGCTAATAATCAGGCTAAACAGCTTTCCAGGTGGATGGATGGATGGATGGATGGATGGATGGATGGATGCATTGATACATCCATACTGGATTTGAAGAATTTAGAGCTCATCATTGCACAGAGATAGCACTAGTTAAGATTACCAATGATCTTCTCATGGCCTCAGATAAAGGACTCCTGTCTGTACTTATCTTTTTGGATCTCAGTGCTGTATTCGACACCATTGTTCACATTCTGCTACAAATGCTTGAACATGTTATTGGAATTAAAGGAACGACATTAGGCTGGTTTAGGTCATATTAATTGGATATATTTTAGTTTATTTGTGTAATCGATGAATCTTCCTCACAGACTAGAGTTAGTCATGGAGTTCCTCAGGGTTCTGTAGTTGGACCAATAGTTTTCACGTTGTACATACTTCCCTTGGGTAATATAATCAGACAGCATGGTATAAACTTCCATTGTTATGCGGACGATACTCAAATCTACTTATTCATGAAGCCTGATGAGATAAACCAGTTTGTTAGATGTCTTAAAGACATGAAGACTTAGATGACCTTCAATTTCCTCCTTCTGAACTTGGACATGATGGAGGTTGTTGTATTTGGACCTGAAAAACTCAGGACTAAACTATCGAGCTACATAAATACTCTTGATGGCATCAATTTGGCGTCTAGCACTACACTGAGGAACCTTGGAGTAATTTTTGACCAGGACCTATCCTTTAACTCGCATATCAAACAGGTTTCCAGAACCGCTTTTTTCCACCTGCGTAATATTGCCAAAATTAGGGACATCCTGTCTCAAAGTAAAGCAGAAAAACTACATGCCATTTGTACCTTCGAGACTATCCATCCATTTTCTGAACCGCTTAATCCAAGTGGGTCGCGGGTGTGCTGGAGCCTATCACAGCTATCAACGGGCGAGAGGCGGGGTACACCCTGGACAGGTCGCCAGTCTTTCGCAGGGCCAACATGGAGAGAAAGACAACCATTCACACACACACACACACTCACTCCTAGAGAGAATTTAGAGTGCACAATTAACCTAGCATGCATGTCTTTGGACAGTGGGAGGAAGCCGGAGTACCTGATCCAGAATGCTGAAGCCAGGGTTCTGATGAGAACCAGCAGGAG
>JAVQJG010026543.1:0-10669 GCA_036024015.1 Craterocephalus amniculus
TCTCCACCATTTTTAGGGGTGGTCTTTTCCACAGACTACATGATTTGGAAATAATAATAGAAATGAAAAAATATTATCATTGTTTGTAAAAAAAAAAAAAGTTTAAAAATTTAAAGCTACAATTGTGTAATGCTAGTTACTGTAAAGTACCACTGAACTCCTAAATGACAACATTCAACTTTGCTGTTTACCTGTATCTGGGAAACTGAAGGAGACTTTCCAACCCTGGACATTAAAAGAGAAAAGTGAAATCAGGTCATAGAAAAGACATTATATCCGAATAATCCTCCAGCTAATTCTCTAAAAAGACTACAAGACCTTTTAGACTACATTGATGGTAGTGAAATAAACCGTTAAATCTAGTAAATTTAGCAAACAAGCACTAATTAACTGACAGCTTCGTGACTTGTTAAAATCAGTAGCTCGTAAAGTAGCGAACATTTGCGTGTTAATAAGCTGCCCACCTGCTCATTGTGAAAAATGTGTCCTTAAGTTCAATTCTTCTGCTTTTCTGTTTCCTTTAAGATCCCGGTTCTTTGTTTTATTTTTATTATTTTTATATCACCTTTACCTGAAGTTGAGACGTTAGTTGCAGCGAAACGGGAAGTAAACGGTCGTTACTATAGCAACATCTGGGAGGGGGGAGTGTGGCATTCAATGCCTTCGGAAATTTTCCGATTGTTTGTCCGAATTTTTCCCGTAGAGAAATGGCCTATGGAGCCTGTTATTTTTATGCTTTTTAGAAACAAACACAAACAAACAAACACATTTTGTGTGGTTTAAAATACAGTGAATACGAGTGACTTTGTTCATTTCAGGTAGTTTTTCCTAAAAGTAGCCTATTTCTTTCTTCTTCTTTTTTTAAAATCATCAACATTAGCTCTGAGTACCTGATCATTCGAGAGTTATGGTAAAAGTGGATGCTACAAACTCTGGTAGGTATCTCAGTCTGAATTATTGGTATGAATAAACATCTGACAATCCAACAACCAAAATGGCAATTTGACAATTTGCTTGGTCTTGTTCAAACAACAATAAAAAACAGGTTTATTTGCTTGTTGAATTTATTCTCATTTCACTTTGCTCGCTTTGGTATTTCACGTCTGCTTTTAGCTTAGTTTTGTTCAACCCAAATTCAGTCCAATTAAGAAAGAAAACAAACACTGTAAGGCACTTTAAAGATTCGATCAACTTCTATCAAGAAGTAATCCATTTTGAACCACTTTTAGGATAAATTACTTATAATCCAATTACAATTTATTCATGCAAGATGCAAAGAAAGCCATCGGATCACACTGCATCCTTTCTGATTGGTGACAATAGAGAGTAAAACTCCCTTTCATCAGGAGTAAACCTCCAGCAGAATCTGTCTTATAAATGACAAACAATTGCCATGACAGACTAAACAGGATGGGGCAGAAGAGTCACCAAGCATAAGGTTAGGCCACCGACACTTTACCAAAGGAGAGGATACACAACGATGTGGCAGCTCTTCAATCAGAAAAAAGTTATCCAACAGATGCACAGATGCACCATTGACACCATGTGTTCCTTACACATGCAAGAGGAAGGCCATTTTCCGGGAAGACCCCATGAGTTTAAATGTTTATTTTCCATTACAAGCAAGAAAACATAGTCAAACATTTCCAGCTCTTTATCTTCCATGGTTAAAAAAAAATACAAATAAAAAACAGGAAAACCGTATATACCAGAGGACTGATACTGTTTTCATTGCATCATGCCCTCATTCCTGCACCCAGCATCAGTTTAGGGATGTATGTGTTTTCCCTTACATGTTTTGTTAGAAAAAAACAAGAATCACACACCCACTCTGGAGCATGCAGGTCTTGGTATCATGATGTAATCCTTCCAAATGGCCCCTAACTAAACAAAAAATAAAGAAACTATATTTCCTCAAATGCAGAAAACAACTTAAGCAGAATTACCTCACAAAATTAGATTTATTACTGACATGACATGAATATCACACAAGTTAATGCCAACAAAAAGATAATATAATTAATAATGTAGAGTCAAGCACTTGATCTGTGCATGATGGAATATCCAAACTACAGAGATGGCCGAGGGTTATCTAAGCCAGCCTTTCAAGGCTCAGCTGCAAAATCTTAATGGCTTCCCACTGAGCCCAAACTGATGATCAGATACAGAAAAATAGTGACAGAAACATGTTAAATGTAAGATGACTCTGCTTACTTTAACCCAAAAACTGATCGTTAGTCTTGTTTTTGCACATTGCATCATTTCTGATACATGATCCCAAGGTCCCAATTGTTCCTGTTAATGTGGGCCCAGCAGTAACAAAGAGCCATTTTACCATGTTTGACGTCTTCATCTGAAGTTGTAACTGAGGTTGGCTGAGGACAGAGGCTGTTGGCTGTCATTCACCGCACTGGTGTAGCATTTCTAACATCAGCTGAGATGCTAGTTGATGTTAATTTCTAAGGGCATTTGCCCCGCTCTGCCTCTGATTGACTCACTGGTCCTCCTGCTTAATTTAAAGTTAACCAGTTTAACCAGTGAAGACAGTAAGAACAAGCTTGTTACAGGCAGAGTAGGCCGGGTCATGGCTTCACCATCCTTGAGAAAAAATGGAAAATTAGGTTGGCTGATATATAAAGGCAAAGGGTGCCATTACAGGGATTTATACCCAATGCTGACTGAAAAATAAGAGGGTCTACTCCATATACCTGCGTATACTCTGGACTACACCACTGAGAAAATATCTTCCTCACCTGGACAAGTGGGTAAAGAGTAGGGGTGGGACAATACATCGATCTGTATTGATACATCGATCGTATGGTCAATGATTCAATGATATCGATCCAAAATCCTAATATCGGACAAAAATCGATAGAGTATCTAGTTATCAAACACACTTCTATTTTGAAAATATTTTCTTTTAAACTAAATGTTAATGCCAGAGTTCATTAAGAAAGAAAGTTTAAATGATGATCTAGGTGCTTTTAGTGATTAATGGAAATAATTGTGATCAATCAGTCATTATATTGCTTTATATCGTTTCATATCGATCGGAGGATTGTAAAATCGAATCGAATCAAAATCGTATCGTGACTGAATTTGAGATATCGGCAAACATCGAATCGCTATATCACTACATCGATATAATATCGTATCGTGATCAAACCAGTGATTCCCACCCCTAGTAAAGAGTGTCCTCTTGACCCCCACACACCCGGGTGCTCCCACTTTTCCATCCTATCAGGCAAAAGGAGGGCTCACAGAGATAAATGGCTCAGAAACAGCTTTTCTCCTCATGGTAAGTGAAAGCTGCTAAATCATCCCTGAAAGTTTACAGACTCATACTGTTACATTCATGCCTGTGCAGTCTTGTGACGGTGCCATATTTAACCTCATATGCATCGTATTTTGATTAATATTGCTTATGATGTTTGTTGTACATCTTTTTTTTTCCAGAGCCAAAAACAAATTCCCATTTTGAGATAGAAACAGTCTGAGCCTACACAAAAAACAGATAGCCGTGACTCACAATATCTTCTTTTTAAAGATTTGTGTATTCATTTTTTTTCTCACAATATTGTTAAATTGCTTGTACTTGCATGCTGTACTGTTTCTCTACTACCACTTCTAACATATGTTTGTTTTATTGTCCCACTGATGATGATCTCCATGGTACCTGAAGGCTGCCATCCCAATAACCTCGTACTCTGAGAACACAGTGCTCTTATGAGAAAATATGGATGTGTGAAACATTTAGATAAAATAGTATCTGACCCACTTTAAATTCTATAACAGGGAGCCAATGCAGAGAATCTTCAGTTGGAGGAATGCTACCTTTCCTGGATCAATTAGAGGCTTTTCAGAGAGCATCAGCTGTATCTGACCTTTGATTCAAACAATAGATGCAAACATACAGATGAGAGAGAATGCAATTCCTCGCTTAGAGATCTGAATCAGCAACCCTCTGCTGGGGTGACAATGCCAACAACTCTAATGCCCTGACTAGTAACAAAAGCATCTTAACACATCTAAGTGGCATTTTATTCTTGTTTGACACAACACTCCAAAGTTGTCATTTGTGAAATAAGAAAAGTAGTAAAAGTGCATCAGAATGCATAAAGACTCACGTTTACAAGTTTTAATGATGGATGTAAAACCACTAAAAGATTTATTTTCAAAGTCTGATCACATAGTGGTTTCTCGCCACTCTCCATGTCAGCCATATTTCATCCAATAAGTAGCTGTAACTGCTACATTAGATGTGCATGTAACGAAAGAGCGGACCTCAGTCTGAAATCTGCAGGCTCGTGTGTGTGTATGTGTGTGTGTGTGAGAGGATAGAGGTGTTATAAGCGTGTTGAGTAGGTTTGGGTCTCTTCAGCCCTTTGCTGTATTATTTCACGGTTGTCCTGCATTCGTAGGAGGATATAAACTGTCAGACTGACAGGCCAAAGACTCAGACGCCCCACGATGCATGAATTAGCACATGACTGACAGGACTGTTCGTTAACTGCCAGAGTTTGGCATTTTGTTTAAAGATAAGTTATGTGTGTTTGGACTGTTAAATGATTGTGGCTTTTTCCTCATCTCCTACAGTTTCTCTCTCGCTCACACACTCAGAGAAATAAACATCAATTATGGGGAGCAGTGAAGTTGCTTGGACTGAACGGTCCCCTGGGAACCGCTTGCGAGCGCTGACTTTCCACTGAACCTGCATCTGTGGTTTTAATGTGCATGTTTTTGTATAGATTCTGTGGGTTTTCATGAGTGTAAATGTGGAAATCAGCTGCATTATTTTCTACAAATGTTTCTCTTGTTACTGCAGCTGCAGAGCAATAACAAAGAAATGATAGCACTGGTGAACCGAAAGAGCTAAAAATGTTTTTTTTGTAAAATTTTAAATGTTTTTTTAAATTAAGATTTCGTTTGGCAAGGGAAAAAAACATGAAACTAATACCAGAAAATATTTAAACAATGCACAATTTCTGACATTGTATCTTCACGCACTGCCCTTACGTTTGTGGTTCAATATTTCAATGGAACAGTAGGAAATGCAACGTATTAAGTTTCTGAAACTACAGTTCAGATATGTGGTTTTCAAGAAGCACTTATAAAAACATGCAAGAGACATCAGTCATACTCCTTTTATCTTCCATTTTCACTTGTTTTGATCTAAATTTGACCCATTTTCCTAATTATAACAAAGTGCCTTGGATTATAATCAGGAATAAATGTAATATATGTAGCAAATATTTTGAATATATGGAAGGTAATCAGGTTGTTTAAGTTTATTTAGAATGGAAGAGTGCCGGGGACATTGAAGAAAACAGTGAAATACTGAGAAAAAAGTCAGAATTCTGGGGGAAAAAAATCATTCTGACTACTGACGTGATTGATTAGATATAGGATCATAAAATATATCATAAGCAAAATTTAAAAATATTTATCTGAGGCATTTTCTAAAAAAATACAAAAGAAAAAGGCAGGAATGGATGTCAACAAAGATGAGAAAGCAAATTTTACAAAATTCATTGCTGGAAAACTACTATGAAAACATCAGAGCAAACTTACAGGGAGACTTTTTAATCAACCACATATTTTCAATCATCATATCTATGTTCTCACTTAAGATACAAATAAAATCCTTTATGAATTTAATCGATTACAACTTATCATTTTAAGCTCTGCTTTTGTGTTTTCATCATGTTTTTATAATGCTTTTTTGGGATTTTATCTGTGAAAAGTGCTATACAAATAAATGTGACTTGCTTTCAGTAATGATTACAAAGCAGGTAATTGATAATAGTGGATATAATTGTGGCTAAAGAAGATGGTATCTAAGGCAGTAACCATCGAACCACAGGTAGATAATAATTTGCCTTGTGAATTTAAAAAAACTAGTTGGGGTATTTGCATAAGCAAAGTAAGCATGAACACAATGTAAGACAGAGCTAGATCAGCTAGATGTTATTTAAAATTCTCAACTGTGAAATGATTTGATACATCACCTTACAGTTTCACATAAGAACCGTACAGCTAAGGTTAGCTTAGCTTATCAACAGCAGAGACTCCTGAAATGTATGCAACCATTGGTTAGTTTTTGGTTTGGGGCTTCTGACCGTCTCACACGCAAACATCAGTACTTGAAAAAAGTAAACATGGCAACTTTTGGTGTTGGTGCAGGGCATTTTGTTTAATACTTTACACAGGTTGAAAGCGTGTAGCTTTTCTGTCATGGAAACATTCTTACTGGTTAGCATGTTGAAATCATTTTCTAATATAATTGTGGTGCTTTGTGATGAAAATATCAACTATCTATGATTTCCTGCAGCATCAGGCGAATTTTCCTGTCTGCTAAGGGCACATTTTGTTTGCTGGTGACATCAACTCAGCATCTACTGTACTTTTTCCAGTCACCTAATTTATGTATCTAGACCCATTACTTTCTCAAATAAGCTACAAATGCTGCAAGTATAAGCAGTTAAATAAGTAAGAGCCTCAGTTTCACTTAGTCTGATTGGTTCAGGTTTTACTGACAACATAATGTGAATTTAAACAAAGCCTGAAACATTTTTCCACTGGGGCATGGCAAAAAAAGAATCTTTTCATGTTAATCTTGCTTGTAAGATAAGTAATCATGTAAACATTTCAATTTACCACAATAATTGTGTTTTGATACTGAATAGCAAACACGGAAGTGGAACGTTAGTTTCTGAAACCTTGTTTTAGTGAACAGCACCCTGAACTACTCACGCTTACAACAGACAGACCCACGCGACAGACGCCATCAAAATCCACACACACACAAACACACACACACGTGCGCACGCACACACACACTAGTGCCGGCAGCCCATCAGGCAGACGCGGGCAACACCTGCCATGGAAGGTTGATGGGAAATTATATTCTACACAGACCACATGATAACAGAATCATTTCACACTTCAGCGATCCTCCGCTCATTCGCTCGCTGTGCATGTGTGTGCGTCTGCACATCTGTAAGGATGTGTGTAGCCTACACTGTGTGCGCCTTGGGAGACCCTGCTCCTCACCAATTTCCATATGAGGTCTCATGACAGCGAAAGAGCCAGACTGATAGCAGAGTGCTGGAATGCTACTGAACATACTGTCCCTGCTGAAGCTTTATTAACAGGAAGCCGCTTTAACGAAACTGAGCCATGTCACCCTGTTGTACCCTGCGCGTGCATGTGGGTTACACTCATGCTCATGTCGCTGGGTCCGGGGGCGCACATGTTTATGAAGCATCTGTGCGGGTCCATCAGCGTGATGTGGTGTATGACGATCCATCCTCAGCCGCAGCCTCTGGCAGGCCGACGGCTAATAATAAATGCAAATTACAATCAGAGCAGCAGATCGGCGCTGAAGAGGATAATTGCTCCATTATGATGGCGTATGCGTGTGGACGTTTTGCATCTTGTGTAATAGAAAAAAAAGAGAGAGAGAAAGACAGACCTAGAGAGAGAGAGAGAGGGGGAGAGAGAGAGAGAGAGACAGGTAGCCGGCTAAATGTCAGACGGGGACATAAACAGATGGACTAATGAGGCTAGTGAGATGAAACATTGATTTATTTGTTGGAAAAGTTTTCCTGTATGAGGGCCTGGTCAGGCTAATTATGTGTGATGTAACAGCGAGACACAGATTAAATAATGATCCAGACCACTTTCAGCCCCCATTAGAAATATGCAGAGAGAAACCTAAGAGTTTTGTTTGAGGACAGTTGTATGTGTCACACTGTAAACACTGTACAGAGTAGTTGAGATAGAATGGGATACTATGGGGGGATCTTTAGCTAAAAACAAACTGAACATCTGCATCTGAAAAGTGAATGTTCACCTGGCAGGCCATGCTTGTCATGTCTGTTACCTCATAAATGATCATAGTATTCAGGGAAAAATGGGCAGCAAACTCTAATACACAGAGGGCCTCAATTTAAATCTTGGACAAAGCCGCTAGCTGATATTCATATTTAGTGTGAAGATCTTCTTCAGGACGTTAGGTCTAAAAATTGGCAGCAACGAACGACAGGACACAGTCGTAAGATTTTTGTTCGCTTTGCAAAGGGGAAACCAGCTTTGACACACCTCTGTGTTCCAGAAGCAAGAATTCCACTGAGGTACTCTGCTCAGCGACTTTTATTTCAAACCCAGAGCAGTTAAGCATACAAAAGACATCAAAGGTTATTACACCAATAAACCCCTCCCGGCCCAAAGGAGCAAGAGGGCACTAGAAAAGTTTATAACAACAACAACAAACACCCTCTAGCCCTAATGAGCAAGATTTCTCACACCCTGGTTCTGCGGGAAAAAGACGTTTCCCAGTTTCCCAGCTGTGCATACAGGATCTCAGTTTACCATATGTTAAAGATCTATAGAGGGTAACATGTGAGTAAATACTTGATAGTTACAAAAGTAAATGATAATAACTGAACCTCTCTAACACAGGACATTAAGCTTTTTCATTTGGACCTGCACAAGTGTAGCCTAAACATTGAATATGGACCAAGTAAAGAACGATACTTGACCATATATATAAAACTTAATATTGCACCATGCAAAATGGAATTTCTAATTTAATAAAATGCATCAAATTTAGATTAAAATCATACGCCCCCTTCGCAGCTTTCTCATTTAAATTTCACCATTAACCTGTTTCCACAGGCTGATACATTCCAAAATAAAATGACAATAATAAACCAAAAAACAAATAATACTCTTCAATGAATGTGCATCCATTCAAGCCCATGGGGAGAAGCTAGAAAAAGTGCATAAAGTTTTGTTCCACATTAATCTATTCTGATGTGTCCAAGCAAGATACCTGCCTTTCTTCTTTGATGCTTGTCCATGTCTGAGCCGAGGAAATTCTGAGGACTGAGAGAAGGTGACATCTCCTGACATTGCTGACAGCTAGCGGTACATGTGCTGTATGTGACCAGCGGACCAGCTCTAGTCAGTTGGTAATGCCTCGCGGGCCAAAAATATTAACTCAGAGTTTGACAACCACGTTTTAGAGGAAGGCTATGTGAGAGTCAAGTAACAACCATGAAATAGATCTAAACTGAACTAACTGGTCCTTGTAACCTGCTGGCAACATCAGGAACGCCTATGATCAGTCACTCTTCTATTTTCAGTGTGAAAAGCATAGTTGTTGGTTCCAGTTAAAGATTTTCAGCAAATTCAACATGTTACACTATCATCTGCTCTGAAGAGGGAAGTGCACTTGAGCTGACAAAGATTGATGTGCAAAGAATTTGTAGATTTAATGCAGGGGTCAATTTAACTTTGCTGATTTCATCTTGGGGGCTCTGATGAGAAGCAATGATGCAGACACAGATTATCTTCTTCAACTACTTACATCATTGATCTTATGTGTTTATGTTTGGTTTCTGCAAGAAAGCATAATGATATGATGTTACTGAAGTTATAGCCAAAACAAAGGTATTCTCTGCTATTAAGGGTGGTAATCAAGATTAAACAGCTACTGTAAGTAATCTTTGAAGTTAAGCAATGCAAATAAAGATACTTTAAAACAAAGAGTCACATGGTTAATGATACAAATAAATGCAAAGATCTGAAACATTTTTATATAGCTTACCATTAACACTGATACACCAAAGCAACATATTATTCCTTTGAAGAAACAAAAGAAAAAACGCCAGCATACCATCAAAACATTCAATACAATATTAACAGATATTAATTGTGCAGAAAATAAATAAGAAATGCAAAAAGAAGAACTTAAAATCCTCAATTACACTAGGGATGTGCAGATCGATCGAAATATTGATAATATTGATACCTTGGCCAGTATTGAATTGATCGATACCTTTGTGATAAGACTGATACTAGAGTTTGGGCTCAAAAAGCCAAAAAATACGACTTTGAGCCATTTGAATAGCAGGTTTTCTGTTTTTGTTCCGCTTAATTTTTTGTTGTTGACTTAATTTTTCTCAAACAACAGTGTGAGGTAAAAGGGGATAACGGAGTTAAATTAATGTTCTGTTACAATGTTGATGTTAATTCATATTATTTACAAACAAAGACAACAAAATTAAAATGTCTGCTCTGCTGTTCAGTTTATAAAATAATATATTAATTTATAAAATAATTTTATTTGACAAAAATCTTCATACTATGTTTCATTGTGATCATACTGTATTATAATCCATAACGAAAGGCAAAACTGATAGATATGTCAAGTAAAAAGTATTGGTATCGGTATCAGCAATACTTGCCCTGGATTTATTGGTATTGGATCGATACCAAAATGTGCAGTATCGCCCAGCTCTAATTCATGCATACTTTCAGTCACTCCCCAGGTGCAAAGGGATTGCTCCACCCTACTCCATCCACCGATGCTCCAGCACCAGCTTCCAGTGCAGCCATTAACCCACTGGTCTCAGCTCGTCCCCCATCAGTGCAAGTCCAGACCGCTCAAGTGGTGAGATGTCCTACTGAGATGAGATATGTTTAGAAAAGCAGTTCTTAGCTATTATTATGCTGGAACAGTAGATCATGATGTGCCATTTTTTAATGATTTTGTGTTTGATTTTGTGTTCATCTTATTGTAATTCTTATGTTGTATGTAAAGCGCTTTGAATTGTCTTGGACCTAAAAGGCGCTATATAAATAAACTTGCCTTGCCTTGCCT
>JAVQJG010026557.1:0-12084 GCA_036024015.1 Craterocephalus amniculus
TTAAAAGTAGCTCTTTGTTCTCTGAAAGAGCAACAACACACGCAGCTTTGCTGGAAGATCCATTTTTTCCGAGTTTGTGCAACTGGAACGCTGTTTACCTCGGAATGACGTCACCGACCGACTTCCGCTCGGAATTGCGAGACAACTGGAACGCACCATGAGGGAAAACCAGAAGAAATGTGGTCAACCTCACGACTTTGCTATGGAAGAACCCGGGTGCTGGCCTGGCCTTTGTCTTTGCTTTACTAAACAATTGGTACATCATTATATGCAAAATATAGTGAAATCAAGATGATTGTGGTGTTTTCATAAAATAGTGAAAAGTCCCAATTTAAACATTTGATGGGGTGTTTTTTATTTGTTTCTAAGATTTGCCTTCATTGCATTGTTTATATTGGCATTTCAGACCTTGTGAAGTAGGGCGTTGTAGAACTATGGACTGTTTATTGGTCTATATACAGCAAACTACACGTCTGTCTGTGCATCTGTGTGTAGTAGGTAATTATGGGTGATAGAAGCTGCTCTCTGTGATAAATGCACCAATAGTGACTTGGTATCTATGGACAGAGATATGTGTTTGCAGCACTCATATGGAGTCTGCTGATTGTGGAGTGAATGAGCAGAGGGCACAGAGTTTCAATCACCCCCTTCTACCCCCTTTCACAGCTAATGCACTGTGTGCTGTTCAGATACAGTTAGAGCTGCGGCCAGCCCGAAACTGTAATTCATGCCTGCGAATGTATCCAGAGGAATTTGCATGAAGAATAATTTGCATGAAGAATAATCAGTGGTTTAGTCTCCAATAAATACGCAGGTTGTACTAGGGTTGCCCCACTGGTGTAGTAGAGCACCTGGCTCCGCAAAAGTAGGCAAGCCAAAAATTCATGTTTTGTTTAGAAACAAATCTTAATGTGCTGAAAATACACAGTAATATATTTATGCAAAAAGAATGAAAAAACATCTAAGAACTCTTAAAGTTGCTGGTTTCAGTCTGACCCTCTCTTTGTCCTTTCCTATTCTAACCCTGTATCAAAGGATCAGCTGGATCAACAATGGACATGATTCCACATACTGACTGCAGGCACCCTGGCATGGCACCACAGATACAGGGTATTAGGCATTGGATGCTTGACCGCAGCCAGCAGAAGCTGGCTGGGGGTAGGCATAGATTAAAGATGCAGTACGTGCGTCATAAGGTGAACTCTACCAGGCACGCTGATCATACAAAAAGTTTTGTGTTACTGTTTCTAAGTGCTTTGGCTTGTCAGGTCAGCCGTTTGTACCACAGTAAACAAAAATGCAGGTTTAGAGCTGATTAAAGACAAAATGAAATTCATTTGAATGATTGCAACATTGATTGACTGACTTCTCTTTCTACTTTATAACTGATCAGTCGGTTGTTTTTTACTGTCTTTCCGTCCGTCCGTCCGTCCATCCATCCATCCATCCATCCGTCCATCCATCCATCCATCCATCCATCCATCCAGGATTTGCTGCTTATCCCAGTCCTTTTCCTGGCAACAGTCTAAGCAGAGCTTTGACCTTTCTTTTCCCTGCCTCCTCCTCAAGTCCGTTATGTGCCTGTCATGGGGACATATAATGGAACATATATTATTAGTATGTTTTTATATATAAAATTTTCTGGAAATACTATCATGGCCTAAATGTGTTTTACTGGTAGCCACAGCCATAACCAGTATGGAGAAAAGTGCTATAATGAAATCCATATTTACAGCATCTTATAACTAATTAAATGTGTCATTAATCCATCTGTCTATAGAGAGATAGATAGATAGATAGATGGATAATCACCATTTGTTTTGGAAATGCATTTTCCTTCTATTAATTTGCTCTTGCTTTACCCTCAACATTTAAATAACTAGAAAGATGTTCCAAGAAAAAAAGTTTGTATAATACACAAGTCTTAGGAAACTGTACATGGAGGCATCCCTTCTCCTTAACTCTGTTTAGTAAACCTACCTGAGGTTTGTTTGTGTGACTCTGACTCATGGGACAGTCAGTTCCAGTATTTATGTCATATGGCATCTATCTCAGGTGATGCACATTAATTAGTAAGCTCATTCTGTAGGTGCCTTAAATTCAATACATTGAATATGTTGTGCCCAGTTGTTGGAAGAAGAATGATGTAAAGGACCAGGGTCTGGTTGGCTCTGGAGCTTCAACATTTCCTCCCACAGTTGGTGAAGAAGTCACCTTAAATCACCTGGATGCAGCAGTGAGAAATTAAAACGTTTATAGAGATATAGCTCTTGTGTTGGTGTCGCATGAGTGTGACGCTGCCCTAGAAACCCTGCATGCTGCTGGCAGCCCGACTTTCAGTGGAAACGCTTTTCTGAATGGGCCCAACCATTCAGGACCGTACCAAACCATACCGTACCGACACCTTAGTGGAAATGAGGCTTAAGATTGTAGTGCCGACTTGGCGGGGTGACTGTGTCCCCTCTTTATGTGTACTGAACACCACAATGAGTCCAAAATGTGAAATATTTAAATGCCACCCTTGTAAAGAGTGCCACTGTTGACATCACAATAGCTGGTACATCAGACGTATTGGTGTTGTTTCAGCTTGGTGTTAACCTTCTGATTTTTGTAATCCAGCGCACCCTGTGGTAGTAATGTGTAAGTGTAGGAGATGGACAGATTTTCTCAAAAAACGGCAGCATTTCATTGTCTGAGGCTTGCCAAACTGGCCACCAGGTTGTCATTATGCAGAACTTGTACATGCCAGTAAGTAACAGAACAAACAATCCATGCCTAGGAAGAGTTGCACACAGTCCATGAGCAAGTTGTTTCTGTGGGACAGAAACATTTTTGGAGTTTAAAGAGATATACCCAACTTTCCAAACCAAAAAGATGTTTACTTTGAAAAATTTTCAGAAATACTTGTATGATGCTCACCTTTACCTTTGTGACCCAGCCTTCACATCACTGTCAACAGAATAAGAGAGAAGAAGATGAAAAATGTCCTTTTGTTGCTAGTATCCATAGAGCCTCTCACCATAAATTTACCAGACAATAGAACTGAATTAGCTAGATTGCTTTCATACTTTATAGCTGTTGTATTATTTAGATACTTTCTCAATTTACTTCAACAACAAGACTGATATTGAGCTGCTTCGGAGCTGCCCGTTCTGTTTTGATTTGGACCTTCATCCCTGTTTGTATGCAATGCTGGGCTTCCTCCTGTCACTGCAGCTTTAACAGCACTATTGTGAATGTGATATGTAAAGAAAGAAAAAAACGAGAACCTGCCTACAGCCAGCGTTGGTCACTTGCTTGTAAATGATTTACTTCGGCACTGTTGTGGTCTCTTCTCTTAACTGTTCCCTGTTTCACCCTCTACTTTCCTGTGAACTCCTCCTACTGCTGTTCGGCTCTGATGGATGGCGTTTGTGTTCACATGCTTGTTATTGACCAGAGCTCCAGGGCACAGGCGTTAGGTTATGTTTATGAGAGGAGCCTGCACTGATTCCATGATAAAACCAGATGTTCCCTTACAAGGCCATGAGCCGTCCTCATGTAGCTCTCTTGCCATATCGGGTATAGCCTTCCTGTTGCACTTAGGTCTGCACGTTGGTAATGTATCCATATTTAAGTAGCTTGACTACAAAGAAGATTTATGCTTGATGAATAATTTACAGTAACAGCTAATAGACAGTACACCCTCTTTTTTAATTTGGAGGTTTTCCTTATCAGGACATCATGAAAAACAACCTCTCTTTTCGAGGTCCTAAAATAAGAGAGATAGATCAGATGAACAACAATACATGACACGTCATAGTGTCATTATTATTATTTTTTACCACAGGCTAAGCTAAAATGTAGAATCATTGTGTGAAAATGTAAGTATATGCCATGATTCAGAGGCTTGTAGAGCAGCTTTTTCCAGGAATAAGCTGGAGTGATGCTTTTCAGTAGGATGTTATCAGTCTCTCACATTGTAGAGAAATTTTGGCTTGCTTTTTTTTACAGCAATGCTTCAGTTTAGGCTTATTAGCATTTGTTTATTCACAACTTTTTCTTAATACTCCACCACAGCACTTCAACCATGCTGCAGTCTGGACTTTCTTTTGTAGATTTGGTACTATGCTAAGGATAATTTTCCTGTTACATGACCCAGTTTGGAGCAAGCTTAAGCCGTTGGAGAAATGGCCTCATATGTGATGCTGAAATACATTGGCACACAGAGGAGTTCATATTTAACTCAATGACTGCAGCATGTCCAGGCCATTAAACAGCAGAACAGGCCCAAATCATCACCTCTTCACCACTGTGCTGGGCAGTTGGTATGAAGTGTTAGTGCAAATCTCTGTGCACTATGATAATGGAGGAAACTAGTAAACTAATCGAGACGCTTTGAATGTTTTCAATTTGTAAATATTCATTATAATTGTAGAATTATTGACTCATAATTATGGCCCCATAATCCTTATAGGCAGCCTGATGATGATGGCAAATGTCTTTCCTACTTAAAGGGACTATATCCGATTTCACGTCCGGCTAGCTTAGTTAGCGATAGCGGCTATTTTTTTTTTTTGCTTTTGTGTGACGCTTTTTCTTCGCTAAGGGGTTTAACTTTCACAATTTGACTCCGGATCACTAAGGGAACGCTATTACTGGCTGATCGGAGTCTGGACGTTCCAAAAATTAACCAGGCAGAGAAAGCGCGTCACGCCAATGCTACAAAAACTAGCCACTTTCGTAAACTAAAATGCCCTGAACTCGTACATATGCGCAATCAATGAGTCATTAATTGAGTCATTAATTGTAATGAAATTACCCCTTTTACCACATACTATACCATGTAGAAAACCATTTTTCTTATTAAGATTAAAATAATATCAAAGTTATAGTTCCGTTAACTTTGTATTAAAACATACCTAAATGCTCCAGACCAGCAAACTGCCAGGACTCCTGCTTTTATAAATGGTGTTTTCTCTCTCTCTCTCTCTCTCTCTCTTTCACTGATAATCACTTTATCAAATGCATTTGATTATCAGCACCTGGCTGCAACTTAAACTGTTTCATTTTCCATGGAAACAGTAAGGGTGTATTTATTTTTTCAATATACTTCCTAGACTTCACTAGATAATAACACTGTGTAATATGTCATGTGTTATTGCCCATCTGAGATTGCATTTATCTAATTTTAAGACCTGGTAACGACCAGAATAAAATGTTAGTCTTGTTCCATAAAACTTTAGAATTGGCAGATGGGGTACTTTCTTTTTTCACATGACTGTGACTAGTTAATCAGTTAACATAATTGTTGCCCACTTCAGCATGTAATTGTATGTAAATGAACAGTTATTTTTGTAACTGTTCAGCCAGTCCAAAATGCTTCTGGCTTCTTTTTTTCCAATGAAGGCTTAGTGTAGAAACATGCATTACCCTGTTTCCCATGATTGAACCAAATGATGAAGTGAGATGCCATACAAATTTGCTGTTGTATTCATCTAACTGATTGTAGCCTCATTGTGATCATATCTACTCTGTGTTAACATACTGAAGGCATATCAGATGCCACAACACCAGACAACAGATTGCAATCCTACAAGACTGAAAATTTACAGCTCTGGAAAGTTACCGCATTGACATCATTCAATCCTCTACTTTGACAATTGTGATGCACAGCGTAGAAATATGCTGTACACATTACAAAGTAATCTACCAAGGATGTGATCTTTCCATAATTTCTTTGCCCATGTACTTTGCAACATGTACAGCGTGTTTTGAAAGTTAACAGTATTAGAGTCTCAAGAGTGTGGGAAGAGAAAGAAAAACTAAGGACTGCATTATCTCACTTGTATGTTAGAGGTTGAAATGTGTACTGCCCTTTGTTGGCATTATCATGCTTTTTTTATTCCTCTATGCTGAATCATTTGAAAGAGCAATTGAAAATAACAAAACTAAACAAATGGAGAATGCAAGCAAAGGTTTATTGTACCTGCGTGCAAACAGGATGTAAGATTTCTGTCTTGGATGGGACACTAAGATTACCTTTGTCCCCTGGTATATGTTGAGTCATCGATAGTAGTTATTTACTACAAAGTAATCATTGGATTAATGTTAAGAAATGCACCTATAAAAAAAGTAAAACAGACCAAAAAGTACATATTGTACCAACAATAACAAAAAAACAACAACTGATTCATTTTGATTCAGTTTTTGTGCATGTCATAAAATTCCTGGTGTTCTGATTGTACATTCTGTGCGTCACAAGGTCAGCGTTCCTTTTAATAATTACGTCTGTTAACACCTAGTTAACCGGGGATATTTTTATGAACCTGCAAATCAGCAAATCAATGTCAGCAGAAAGGACTTTGAGAAGTACTACTCAGAGTATTTACTCCTGGGCTCTGTGCCACCACTCTCCAAAGGTCATGCATGTCTATATTCTTGCAATCTCTTGTGATAGGAATGAATTGCAGCATTTCAGGTCAACAGAAAATTTAAGCTCAGATAAAATGTAACCTGCCAACATAACCTGCTCTGCAGACTGCCTTCAACTGTTTATGGGGGCATGATTTACTGACTGGTTTTCAGTAAATGTTGGGCCAAAGCAGTGGCATGAGTTGAATCTCTGTTTGTGTGGAATATGCCATGTTGTGTCAGAGCTTATTGTCATTTGTAGCTTATAGCCAAATTGTAGTTAATAACCACATTTACTATTTTGTGGTTCTTGTTGCCAAATTAATGTAGATGTAAGCAGTTACTTAAATTGTTTCATAATAGGTGAACTTTGTTACTGAATATACTTGCTTTGATATTTGAGATGTGTTGGTTGCACACTGTGACAAGCCCTGTGTGCAGCACTGTTAAAACTTACAATAAATCTGACAAACAGCTGTGATAGTTGGGGACAGAGTTTTAAACATTACGTCCAAACAAATCTGCACAATCTTCTAACAGTTTATACATATGTTCGAAGATTCTTGGCAATTCGTTAAGCACAAAGCAGAATTAGAATATAATGGAAACATAAAAATAGTCCAATGCAAGAGTCAGTCAGATTGAAATAAAGATTCATTGTTTTTCTTTCTTTGTTTTCTAGGCCTTTAAGAAAACAAACTGGTGTGAAGACTCTATTTTGTCAGTATTTGTTGCTTCCTGTTGAGTTTGGGTGTCAAGTACAGTTGAACAGTTATGAGCAAGTTCATCACTGACGCACTATGGTTGACCTTATTCATATTGAGTCATTTTTGTTGTTCCTGTGTGTTGTGTTTGTCATTTCGCAAGCTCCGCCTTATGTGGTAAGCAGCCAGTATTAAAAGAAAACAAAATTAGATAAAAAGAATGTCACAGAGGACACCTTATCTTTTTTAGCTGCTTAGATTGTATGAGAAGATTTGGGTGAATGATTAGCAATATCAAAATGATTAATGTAATGATGATTTGGGGAAAAATGAGTTCAAGTGCAGGATTTGTTATTAAAGTTTCTTCGGCCACACTTAGGATCTCACAAGACAAAGATATTTTTCTACAATTTGGCCTGTTATCCACACAAAAACGCAGATTTACGGCATCACAAATAAATTTGTCGAAAACCTCCAAACCAGAGTTTTGCGTATTCTCTGTTTATGACCCGCATGTGGACTATTGTAACCGAAGTTTTAGGATTTGAAACATCAATACCTGCGACAAAAAAACAAAAAGCACACCACACAGTCTAACGTTGCACACGTGATCTGTGTTGACACATAGAAACGGCATTGATACCTTCAAGACTTTGGCGAAGATGCCGATAATCCAGGCACTTTTTAGCCTCGTTTTCACTGAGGAATACGAGTAGGGTCGGAAGAACCATACTTAAGATGCTTCCTTTCCCCCAGCTAGCGGTTTTCTAGAATGGAGGGAGGAGGATATTTGGCTATGTGTGGACAAGGCCTTAGTGCTTACTAGGGGTGTCACGATCTCGACTTTTTATCGAAATCGATCGTAATTACGTAAAAGTCTCGAGCATCAAAGAGAAGAAGAGGATCGACGATCGCCCCCCTCACTAGCTGCCCATTTTCCCCGCAGCTCCATAAACTGCTTCTTCCCCGCGCAGCTTTCCTTCCCTCTGCTCCGCTCACTATCTGAGGGGAGGGGCTACTCCTCACACACACGCATGAGAGCATGAGAGAGAGACACCGCTGTTTGCAGCAGCAGCTGATAGGAGTAAAGTGAGACAGTCAACTCGACGAAGCGCGTAAGTTAAATAAAACCTTCCCGAGTTGAAAGTCAAAACATGTCCTTTGCAAAGACAATAAGCGCTACATGTTCAACAAGCATAAACTTCAGCAAAAACAGACGTGTTTCCACCGGCATGTTCTATGAGCACAGCGCTTGCTAAGCTAACAACAAACAGCTTGCGCAGTACCCGCTCGCTGCGTGCTTACGCCTTCTAGCACTTGGCTAGCCGGCAGGGGGTAGCCCCCCTGGGGTAGCTAGACCACCCCCCCCAGAAATGACAGACTTTATACAGTGATGTAGCTGTTGTGACGTGCCATACCTGCAGAACAGCACGCGCTTCTTGCGACTTCAGATTGGGCAGTGTACTCCGTGAAATAGTCCTCTCCGAAGAATGAAACCATTGCATCCACCTGTTTCACTCTTTTTGCGGGACTCGTCATAAACGCGCACCATCACCTGAGACTGCGTTGATACCGGACAGCAGATCTCTAACCTTTCCGTGCACAGCTACCTTAACCTCGTTGTGCTTCTGACATGGATACAAAAGGATGAAACGAAGGCTGCCTTGTGCGCAGTGCCAGTATTTTCAGGTTTCATTCAGAGGTGAGAGACTACCTACCGTCGCGCGTGAAGTTAAATAAGGATCAAGTGGATACCGTTTTAATTAAAATATTTTTTTATTTCCTCGACATGTCGACACTCTTATTTTTTGTTGAGTGGAACATGTGTCGAATGTCGGTCGTTTTGGCGACATAAAGTCCAATCCCTAGCAAGTACAGTTACCCTGGTGCAATTGAGTAACTTCTGGTTTTGATTGCCATTGTTTGCTTACTGCCTTATAAAATTTAAAATATCTTCCTGTGCACAAATGTGGAGGTATAAATGTTTTGTGTAGGGAAGTTTCATAGGCTGCACTGTATGGATTGTTGCAGCAGTCTAGCAAAGAACCTTGAACTATTACAGTTTTACTTTAAACTACTCTGATCAACTTGGTAATTCATGTTTTACATTTAGTGCTTGGGTGGGTAATAAAGGATGACCTGATTGAGAAAGAAGCTTACTAGCAAGTGGGTTTTTCATTTAACTGCTTATTTATTTTTGCTTACATATTTTCCTGAAGAATTCATGATAATCATTGATGGAAAGGTTACAATACTATTGTGGTAACTAATGTGTGGGAACTTCAAAACCAAGCTTCATTCTTTGTTATAAAAACAACAATAACAACAAAAAACTCATCCAACTGACAAAACAATATTTGAATTGGATGGTATCCCCTCAGCACATGGTCTAGTTTTTTGTTGACCTTTGCTTTGCTCACCAGAAATCAGAGACACAATACGATTATGGACTCTTTGTGTTGGCAAATTCATGCCACTGTCGAGCAACATGTCATAGACGTGTTGAACTTATGCACTACCTTGTGAAAATGTGCAATGTTTTAACAGTTATGGGGGCAATATTCCAAGAAGAGTATCCTTTCTGCAGTGACCACATAGTGGAACATAATTCTCCTTTCAGCGTTGCTGTTTTTCTCAACCAAAAGGGGTGCAACTAATGTTAAGCCTGATGGTGAAGCAGCACGCAGCTGCACAAGCTTCATATGGATGCAACATCTGTAGAAAAGCTATTGTTGAAAGTTCTGTTCAGAATTACTTTAGATATGGCCTTTTTTACTATCAGTTTCAGGATGTATTTTCATGAAGAATGCTAATCTTTTGGTTATATTTGTTGATGCAAATGTTGGATGTTTCATTCCTCTTGAAACAGGCCACCGCTGAGCAGATCCGACTTGCACAGATGATTTCTGATCACAATGATGCAGACTTTGAAGAGAAAGTCAAACAGGTGAGTGGATTCACATCATTTAGTTTTAGACTGTTTTTTCTTTTGTCCTGTAGTATAATACGGTTTCATTTGTACATTAATATAGTTACATAATGTGCTTTGCTATTCATTGGGTTTTTGTAAGTCTGTTGTGTTTGTTTAAAGCTTTTTAATAAACTAGTGAACTGATCTCTGTTATGTACTTTCTTAGTAAGATAAGAACTTGATTGCACCAACGTTGCATGTCTGTTCTGCACAACAATTTATCACTTGAAAAAAGATTAACATCTTTTCATGATATTCAGCGAGATCTAACATGTCTTTTTTCTTACTGTTGGCACTAAAATCAAGTTAAACATGTGGAGAGTCTCAACACATTATGAAGTCAGTAAGAGGCCATTAAAACTCTTTGAAAGAGTTTAATCTTTTGCATAATAGATATTGTTTTAAAGAAATTAAAGTGAGACACGACGGTGTCTTGGTCTACATATAAAATTAACCATAGGCTAAAAATGACAGGTAAAAGCTTGTCTTGCATTGTTTTCTTGGAATGTATCTGTGCTGGAAAAACACATCTAATATATTCATATTTACATTTTGTGCACTGAACAATGCTAAACTTAGACCAGGGGCCTGTACTACGAAGCCGGATTTTCTCTTATCGAGGTAACTTCAGGGTTAATCCAGGGTTTTCCGTCCTACGATCGTGGTTCACTTCTAATCGGGGTATATCACCCCGGTAACTTATGGTGGACGCCTAACCTGGTCGGGACCAGGTTCTGAATAAGAGATCAACGAGAGGAAACGCCATCCTCTTGACCAATCAGATCAACAATTAGAAACTGTCCTGCCCATCCTGTTCACCTTGTAAAAAAAAAAGAGAAAGAAAAAATCCCTGTCCACCTCGGTGCGCTGATCACACGAGGAGCTTAGGGGGGAAAACGATTTTAGAAATAGATGGAATATTTTAATGAGGACATAAAACCTCACTGACCACTTTCAAATTAAGTTTTATTTTCTGTTCTTGACTTGTCCCCAAGTCCGTTAAACTCCACCAGCGTTGCATCTCAAATAACGAGGTTAATAATAATTCTCACACAGAACTTTTATGGAACAATTTCTTGCGAAGTCACAGAATTAATTTTCAAACATAAATGCAGAGAAGTCATGAACTAGAAGCCGTCAGAGGACGCAGACCTCACCACCTTATTTTATTGACTGCCAGTTAATGTGAGTGTCATTTTTAATTTAACTCCACTGATGGTGAAATTATTCCGATCTCCCGAGAATATATAGGTCTATTTTTTTAAATACTTGGATGCAGATAATATCTGGATCACTACATAAATCTAACTATTTCTTTCTTATTCAGTTTCTGAAACTTAAAATTTAATCGAAATCTTCCCATAACTTTATTTATGTCGGTAACAGTCACACAGAAGAAATATAAAGGAAACGGAGGAAGCTGTCCGAAACGTCTGATGGTAATAAAGTGATCAGGGTGCTGTACATTTATATTGTCCGATGAAATAATAATGAGGCCTATGATAAATTTGTACCGTAATAAAGTCTGAAATTCCTGCTGACTGAAGCTGAAGCAGTAACAGCAGTGTTGTTTTTGGCCTCATAATGTGTTTAAATTCTTTATGTTTCTGAGGCATCTGTCTGTGCTTTAAGCACGCCCCGCAGCCTGCAGGTAATCCCCTTGCTGATTGGTCAGACGCTGCAGTCTCTGCCCCTTTTATGTGAGCGCGCACTGATCCAGACAGGGAAACTCCGGGTTGATTTACCGAGTTGATAACCAGCTTCGTAGTACCGTAAATCAAGATCGCAGATGTCTAGTTAAGTCAACCGAGGCAACAGAGAGAAATCCCGGGTATGTTAACCTGGCTTCGTAGTACAGGCCCCAGGTCTAATGTGGTCTAGGTGCGGGAAAATAAACAGAAATTAGCCTAATTTGCATTTTCACAAATAGAATAAAGGTTTCACAAATCAGAGACTGGGTTTTTATGAATCTACATGCTAATTAAAACATTTGATTACAGATTTCAAGAGTCTTAG
>JAVQJG010026602.1:0-26779 GCA_036024015.1 Craterocephalus amniculus
GATCACACGCAGCTGCAACGGGAGCAGTTTCACAATGACAATGACGTCATTGATCGGATCGGTGGATGAAAACTTTAGGGCCGATCAGAAAAAATTTAAAATATGTGAAAAATCGGCCGATCCGATCAGGCCGATCCGATCAAGCCGATCCGATCGGTGGAAAGCCTACTCATTTATAAAACAGCCACAACTAATGTCAGACAGAAGAAGTGATGCAACCCGGCTGTAAACACGCTTTCATTTCTTTAAATGTGTTGCATCAAATTAAAAAATAAGCAGATATCCTTTGAAATAAATTGCTGTTTCAGTATTGATAGTTTGCCTCTTTAGCGTTTCAAGTTCAAATGTAGGGGTGCAAATGATGTCAAAATCACTTTACGACACCGTTTCCTCGACACAGAGGTCAAGGTGTGCACGGATGCTTGAAGAATTGTCACTCTTTGCTCCCAACAAACCTGCCTGACGGCTTCTGCTCATCCATTTCCACACAGTCACACATGCACACACAGATCATAACCAAGGTGTTTTGCATGTCATGGGATTTCTCTGGCCCTGTGCCCAACAGTGCATGAAACCCCCCCCTCCCCACCCCCAGCATCTGGCAGGGTGACAGACAATTGTAACAGGAGTTGGTGTGTGGAGGGGAGGGGTGTGGTGCACCCTGGGAAAGCTCCTCTAACTCTTTGTGACCTCAAAAAGAAGCTGTGATGCGGCTGCATCTTAATTACCTGCCTCTGTTTCTGCAAAGTGTTCATGTGCACACACACACACAGAAAACACACACACACACACATCCCTTGCATGTATAAATAGGACACCTGGTATGTCATTTTAGCTTTTGATCCTGTTACACACTCCTTTTCCCAGCCATGCTGAGCCTGATCTGACTTCTGTCACACATTATACGGATGCAAATATAAAAACATGCAAAGAAAACAACTAATCGTTCTCATTTGGGCCAATTAGTGCAGAGAAATGATGCGAGCGTGAAGAAACAGTATGCCACAAAGGGGCAAAACGTACAGTATCTGTGATTCACTTTATTCGTTATCCCTGCCAAGCATATCCCCATTAAAGCCCGTGTGCTTGTAACATAATTAATAAATACATCATGGCTGCCAACAAGCAAAGAAATATACTTGTTTATTGCTTTTTAGAGAAAAAGGCAAGCGTGAAATCTGAAGGAGAGAGGAGGGGAGTTAGTCCCCTGACGTTAGGTCCTCTCTGTTGTCCTTATGTATACTGCACGCGCTCACTCATGCTTGTTTACACATTTATCTAACAGCAAGATGAATTAAAAGCTACCATCCAGAATTTCACAAGATTTAGAGGCCAAGCGCTGCTTTTTAACAGCTTTGGTGGAGGACGCATGCACAACAGGTGCCCTTTTTCAGTTTCTTTCTCTCTCAGTCTGCATCTACCGTCTCGGCCGTTCTTATTCTATGATGCACGCAAAACAGCCAAGGGAGGGGGAGCGAGTCGGGGCTGGAGTAGGGCAAACCGACCTTCCTCTCAATACGAATTATGAGTGTGATCTGGCCAAATCCCCACTGAGACTACGTTTCCACTTCAAAAGAGTGGCTTGTGCGCACCCCGAATAATGCCAGCCCACAGAAAAGCCATTCAGACACTCGAAGGACCTGCAATAAACCCTAAAACCAGAAGTGCTTTAGATTATTCCAGTACTGAGTGAGGAAGGCGGCGCTCACGGCAGCTACTGAGGAAAGGATTGTTTAGTCCATGATTAGGCCAGAAGAGGCAAAATCTAAAGTCACCCTTTTTAAATTCTGTATCTAATGGTCATTTTTCTCCACTTAAAACAATCCCTGCAACTGAAAGAATAAGATAGCTTAATGATACACAGGAAAGAGATCCAAAGAGCTAAAATAAACTTTTTAAAAAACAGTTTAAACAGACTGAACGCCAAAGGCAAATTCCTAAAATGATCAAGCACGGAGGGGAGCAAAGGTCAAGGTCTGAGGTGCAAAGTTCAGAGCGGCCGTTATCAATAAAGACCTCCTGAGAGCGAGCAGCTCCTCGCTCAAATAATTAACAAGCAGTTGAGTCATTTTAAGATCCGTGCATCAGAAACCCTTGGAGCACTTTCTGATTCGTTCTATGTTTAGAATATGAACAAGGAGAGAGGAGACGGTATGACAGACCAAAATATGCAGAGTCTCATCTGAAGTCAAAGCGGCTTTTTCTTAGTCACGGAGTTTAATTTGTGCCTCGCACTGATAAGCGAGGATCTTCCATGAAGAAAACACACAATGGTTGACACGTTTTCGTTTTTTTTGTGCTCATAATTGAGCATAAATCCAGCTTTTTTTCTCCCATTTCTTACGGTCTGATTTGGATGATGGCATGAGTGAGGGTTGGGAAAGCGGAGGGTGGGCACACAGAAGGCGAGCAAATTTTCTTTGATTTGCTTCAGTTAAAGGCCTCATGGGTGAGATTGAGAGGGGTGGGGGGGCTGTCACTTTAAGCCATTAAGTCTCGCTATAAAACTGCTCCAATAAAAATGACAGCTGCAGGCTCTTTTCTCAAAAGGGGAGCAAAAGCATCACATCAGGAACACAAAACTGGACGGCCGTAAAAGACAAACTTGGCCAAATGCTTTTGGCAGTGCAATTCCACCAGACCCACTCCCCCCCACACACACACACAAACACCTCCCAGAAGACACACAACCTCTCCCAGTTTTACCTTTGTTCCTGAGTTACTGCCAGAGTAGGAATGTAGCCCTCACTACCACCCCCCAGCTTAGACAGACACACACACACACACACACACACACACATACCATGAATCTCACTTTCCCATCAAAGACCATGAACTTCAGAGATTTTAGAAGTCAGTTTGTATGAGTTGGCCTGATCGGAGCATCTTGTGTCCCCACACACACACAAGCCTAAACTCAGGGGAAATGATGCACATTTTGCAGGTTTTTCTTGTTTGAGGGATTTCCAATCATGCACTGCTCTTCAGAAGCCTGTCCACAGAATTTTACCAATGTTTAGGTCGACAAACCTTTGGCTTCTTCAACATTTCCACCGTGGATTTTTACGTACTCTGTGCATCTATTCTCACCTTTACCAGTGAGCTTCACACTATTAATTTCTGTATATTTCTTTTACACAAACATACTTTCATAAATGATATGGCTACAATGTAAGATGAAGCAAGACTACTTGGATCTTACTGAAGGTCTAATATAGTCAGAGGGGTTCTGCATTCCCTTCTATAGGAATCCTATAAAGAAGTTCTTTCTTTCGCTCCTGTTAACTACATTCTCTTATCACAATACAAAGCAATGAAAGAGCTCCTGGAAAAGTCTTTTTACCCCCTTTTCAGCTAGTTTAATTCAAGGGATGCTAAGCAAATGAATACGGGAGCAAAGTTTTAAATTTGCCTTAACTGGTTTTTCCTAAACCACAACGATGAGTTAACTATCATCCAAACCACCCAAAGTTTAAGACTTTAGTTGCTAATTGTCCCTTTAGTGTACAAAGTTCCTGTTTGGTGCTGTTGTACCCTTAAAAGTGAAGCATGTACCCTGTTGTATCTCTGGAGGATGCCTGGTCTTTGTAAGATACAACCTGTACTGTTGAGGGTACAACAGCAGTATCTTTGCGGGTACCACCCTTGTGACAATCCTTTGCACCCCTAGAAAAGCATAATTAAGTACTTTATTTTCTGAGATCTTGCTTTCATTTTTGTATAGTATGTATTTTTTCTATGCTGAAATCTTCCAAGTTTAACTTTGTTTTCTAGTTCAGTTCACCTTTCACTATGCAATTTATATTAACATAGTTAAGCCTGCATAAATACAGTTGTATTGTTTTTTCTCATTAAAAATATTAACAGTGGTCATAATTTCTCCCCCTTCTTTTTCAAAAAAAGAAAAGGAAATGCAGAGCCATTGGCTCAAAAGAACAAAAGATTTAAGCTATATGCACTATTCTTCGTCCTAACTGTCGCCGAGTCAAGTAAATTCAATTACCCAATTTAGTATCTGCACATTTTAAAGTCTTTAAGTCAAACTGTGCAACAAGCTCCATCCACAGACTCATGATTTCAATATGAAAAATATTTTAAATTGAATGAAAAGTTGACATGCACAGCATTACACAGCTGAAATGTCATTGAAGAAAAGCCATCTTTGTGGTCATATTTTTTGCCACAACGCTGTCAGCTGCACAGAAAATCAATATTTACAGAGCAAAATGACTTCAAAAATGCTTTTTGAGCTCAGCTGTGTTTGACAGCTCTCCTTCCCTTTCACAATGTTTATTCCACTGACAGACTGTCACGATCATCCCCGTAATGCTTTGACTAAAGGACATATTCTCCTTTCAATGTCATCCTTCCAGTCCTCATAGCCTAATGTCAGATATGATAAGGGTGGGGGTGGTTTGATGGCGGGATCAGGCAGCACATCAGCTCCCAGCACTGACTATATGGTGCCAAATAGAAGTGCCGTCATCACAGCCAACAACCAATCTATAATTGTAAAATGTGCTCACTGTCATTTCAAACCGAATGCATGTTGGGATTTCTAATGCGCTACGACATTAGATAATTACACTGACTAAGCGGAAAATCAATAAATCCAAGGTCTTTGCAAATGGTTGCGTCCTTGAGGTGCCCCCCCCCCCAACACACACAATTAACAGTTGGTGCTCAAGTGCAAATTTAAATACAAATGGTGATTTAAAAATCAGAGTAAAAAAAGAGTATGAGCTTAAAAAGAGGAGATGGCAAGACCCAACACTGATGAGGAAGAGTGAAGCCTCACATCCCACCATGGAGGCTGTCAGATGAGACTTTTCCGTTGAACTTCGTTCAGCATGGACACAAAACACAATGTGCACCTGTAATAACAGCCTTTTAGTGTTTGCAGCACACAGCGGTTTAGCGTATTTCTGGGAAGCCACATAAAGGGTGTTGTGGCGACGTCGTCACAGAGCAGAGGGCCTCTAAATGAAGAAAGGCTCCCAGCGTCGACAAAGTCCCCACAAAATCTCCTCTGACACATATCATCAGCTGCCTGTATGCACAAAGTGCAACTGATGCCCTCATGAAAGAGCAGCAGACACAACAATGGAACTCACCTATGCTATAGGCTCATCTCTGCTGCAGGGAGGGGGGCAAAGGTCCGCTGTTCACCTCAACTTCCAGTAGCATTTTGCATTACAGTGCAGTTACAGTGCAGCTTGCATGACTGTGTGTTTAAACCAGAGACTCCCATTTCTGAAGTCTAATTTGTACAAAGCAGATACCACTTTTGACTATGCACCAGATTCAAACACTCAAAACAAATTCTTCCTTTTTCAGGGTCCATAAAGTCCCCAAATTATACTCTTGAGCAATACACAGATGTTACAAGGTACTTAACAAAACCTGAGCACAGACATTGCTTAATGAGTCAAGCAGCTTATTTTGAGGTCAGTTTTAAGTTGAATTAACAAGCTTTGAGCCTGGCAATTAAATCACGTGGGACGCATAGGGCTGAAGCTTAAAGTTTTCCAGTTAAATGTCCAGCTAACAAAACAAAGCCTGATATTCAGAACTCATAAGACATGTAGCCTATGGGATATAACAGGTTAAACTGGACCGCTGGTGCTGAAACTCTTTTGTTTTCTGCAGCGGTGTTTAAATTTCGCGAAGAATACGCACAGACATGAAACTGAACCCTTTTTGTGGAGGAAAAAAAAAACTGAAATGGTAAAACATGCCAACTCTTAGTGTTGCTAAATGTTCAAACTTAAAGAGGAGAAAGTTCGGACTGCTTGGTTCCAACGCAGCGCACGCGGGGTGTGCGCGCGGCAGACCTCGAGCGATGTCACTCCGTATCAAAGTGAAATGTCATCAGCTCATATGGCAGCATGAGGCATTCAACATGCGAGCGCACGCGCCTGCTTTCGTTCAAACAGCCTAACATTTTTTGTACAAGTCTTTCAAAAGAAAAAGTCAAACGAAGCGACATGTCAGCAGCTCCGAAACGTGCATTTGGCAACTCGCTCCACGCGCTGTCAAAATAAAATTAAATAAAGAAAAATAGAATAACGCTGCGCGAGGACACTTCTCATACGAGCCTTTACAGACACGACTGCTATCACAACCCAGCTCTTCCATAACGAGGCAAAGCTCTGTCATTAAATAAACTTACCCAATGACAAGAACGGTTTGGTTTCCATGTCTGCCTCAGAGGTTAGCTCATGCCAGCTGAGACAACCGCGTTCAGGAGTTTTTCTCCTTCTTTCTCTTTTCGTTTTTTTTTCTTTCCCCCCTCTTTTCTCACAGGCGGCTGCCGGAGCAGAGTAAAAACAGAAAAAAAAACGGACCAGGGCGCCGCTGTTGCTGCTGCCTTCTGCTGCTGCAGACCTCCTGGAGCTGACGGGACTTGGCTCTGAGCGGTAAAAGTGACAGGTCGACGTCTGATAGTATCAGAAGATAACCTAATGTTTCTGCCTCTGTTTGCTCACTCAGCTGCTGCGCTCTCACTCCTCTCCTCTCTCCCTCTCGTGCTCGGTTGTACAACAACTCCAACTACTGGAACAGTACAGCAGAAGGGACCTATGCAGGGGGTACTCCCACCAACGTAGACCGGACTGCAGCGACGCAAACCGAGAGAAATGCGAGGAATTTTCTCCCTTTTTTGCTTTTGTGCGGTTTAAAATGAATCACGCCAAGCATGGGAAAAAAAAAATAGGAATCCGTTGCACATATTATGCCACAAATTCTCCACCAGGTGGGGGTTTCTTAATCACTTGGAGCCCTTTCAGCTGAGCAGCAACTACTTACTCTCCTCAGTGCTTATCTCCTGTTATTTTAACCTGGTCACATGTGTTGAACCGGGACTGTTGGCTCTGCAGACAGATTTTTCAACTGCCTGAAATAAGCCCACTTTTCTCCAGAAGCTGCCATGTTCAGCTGCACACAACACGGATTGAGCTTTGATAGCAGTTTAACCTATCTTAATCCGATCTAAAAATCCCCCTCATCTGAACTAGGCTTTTGCGGTGTTTGTTAAGGTGACTGAAAACTCAAGAACCTTGCCCCTTTTCATGTTATGTGCATTCAAATACAAATGAGGAAAGCACTGTGGGTGGAAATAATGGAAAAAATTGTGTCATACCTCTAAAAACAGAGGAGTACTGTGCAGAAATCTTGAACCACTCCTCGTTTCTTTATTTACTGCCGAGGAAAAATGAAATGTGGAGCGAGTTATTGAAAATGCATGAATAAATGGAAATACGTTATATAATGCAAAGCAGAGTTTGTTCAGTTCGAACAACGTGAAAGTCAGCGTTTTTTTTTTTTTTTAATTCAGCACAGCCTGAACTCTCTTTGAGTTGTCTATATGAAATAGTTCTGCAGGCTTCTTGAAGGACTTTCCAAAGTTCTTGTTTGGATGATGGTTGCTTTGTCTTCTGTTCTCCATCAAGGTGATCCCAGACTGCTTCTATGAGGTCTAGATGTCTGAGGAGGATCACTCTAGTAGCTTTTGGACATCCAGACATCCATGGGTCATTTTTTGACCCCTCATGTCTTTTATCAGGTCTTTTATTCCTTCGAAGATCGTAAGGATATACTCCCTATTCCACAGTTTCCCCCTTAAATATTCAATTTAAAAATTATCCTTAGATACATTTTCTCCTATGTGTAGACACAGCACTTGCCCATCCCTTAAATGAAGGGCCTTTTTTCATGCTTGAATGATTCATTGGTCAGTGTTAAGTGGGCTTAACAAACAAAGCAGATTCCTCTGATAATGGCTGTGGTGAGGGATTGGAGTGGAAGTGAGTGATAAAGCAGCAAATGTCCAAAGAAGACTGGCCTGTACAACTATTATTCAAAACCACTTTAGATGATTACATGAAAATTTGATTTCTTGGAAGCAAAACAAACAAAAATGTGAGGTGGCTTGTGATTTATGAGGCATTTAGACCCTCAAACCTGAACAAAGTCAGATTTTACAGCCAGTTACAATAAAGCATTATCCAGAGCTTCTTCTTACCCAGTACTAAGAGTCAGTCACCAGCAAGAAATGCATATGTTAACATTATCTTCCATACTATATTGGCTAATGAAGTCCATTCTTATACTTGCCAACGTGGTGTTAGTTAAAAAAAGAAATCAATTAATGTATTTGCAGCTGGATAAAAGTTAGCTGATGATTCATAGAAGAGCCTCAGGGCTCCATTTATTGTAAGCAGGGGCAAACTCATTTACATGACTCTCACTGCATTAGATCAATTTGCAATCTACAGCTTCATCACTTCATCTACCTCCTCTACCTCCTCCACCCTGCGATGGTCAAGGAGGAGGAGGTTGACGAATGTCCCTCCTCTGGTCCTGAGGAGGGACCAGAGGAGGTCCCTGATCCTGGTCCCTTCTCATTCCCTGGTCCTGGCTGAATGAGAAGCAGTACAAATGCAGGCTTTACAATTTCCCCATATATAGCGCATAAATGAGCAATGTAGGGTAAGAAAGTGCCTCCTGTAGCCATCCTCTAGGCCTCCGTGATGAGCCTGCTTTATTAAGACATCGAAGGTGTTCGCCACGTTTGCACTGAGGCCTGATACATAATTAATGCAATGCATGGCACATCCGAGATCAAAGGCAATTGTAGGGGGAAAAAAAGTGTGAAATTAAGTCTGACTGGGCACTGATTCAAGGTGCATTTCTTGACTATGTGTGTGTGTGTGTGTGTTTCTGTGTAGGTGTAAGGAGAGAAAAATGAGTCGGAATGGCTGATTATCTTGCATTTATGTGACTACTCCCGTCATCTGTTTTCGACAGTACGTGGATTCCTTTCAACAATGTTTCCAAGATGATGTTCATGGAGTTATTAAGATGAGCAGATGCCTATCAGAGGGGTTTTCCGATGTCCCTTTTGCTTCGGGCCCCTCACTCTGTAATCTAAGACAGACATAACAGACATAACGCAAACCTTTTAAACACCTCGATCTGGATGGGTTCTTTCATCTTCCCGCTCGATCGAGCTATTTAATCCTCGGCTCGGGCCATGATTAATAGCGCTCCGACCCTTCGCCTCCACTCAGATAAATTCTCTGGCGGCTGCTTTGGCACTCTTCATTGCCTCACACCTCAGCCTGCAGAGGCACTGTGTCTACATTTACCCCTAAATAGCGAAATCTCTTAGCTCAGATGGGTCTCCTCTGTCTTTCTGTTTCTGTTCCTCAACTTTATGTGATGGGTTTCGGCCTCAGGGGAATGAGAGACCACCACTACTGGGCTACGCTTTGGTATGGCTGTTTTGACAGCCCTCCTACTCCTCTTTCTCCCTCTCTTAAAGCGGGTGATAAATGAGACAAGGGCCTTTTGGTCTCCTTTGTACTTTGACCATTCACAACCAGCTAATTCGTAAAAGTTATTATGGACTATTTCTGTGGCATTGACAATGGTTTCCAGTCAGAAGGAATTTACAGATAAATATAGGTTGCAGGGTTTTTTTCTCCAATAAATCATCTCATATAAAAAAAAGGGAAATGCTTCATTAAAAACTGTATCAAACCACAATCAAGAAAGAAAGAAAAAAAGGAGCAGCATAGAGCACGCAGTCAAACACAAAGCTGACTTTGTAATATTTTGCCTTCTGGAATCTGATCACACTTAAATGTGACCAGTTGATTGAGAACAGAAGGAAAAGGAGGGATATGAGGAGCCTTTTAACAACATTAGGCCATTTGTGGAGGTGTCCAGCATTGTCTGCCCTGAAGGAAGGTCCCAATCGTCACAGCCCTGGGTTCACATTCCTCAAACCCCAGGGTCAGGGCTTTGTCTGTGGATAGCACTGAGGCAACTTCCCCTGCGGAAATCAACAAGAGCTGACACAGTGAATGCTGGAGACGAACACAGAGGCAGGAAGGAGGAGCACGGCACACATAGAAGCAAATACACACTCAAACATGACTATTATATCTGAAAGAAAACAAAAAACAAGCAGAAGGATCATACCACTTTGAATATATCTGTATCTGTATCTGAATAATAGCCTATTGGGCTACAGTATGTGACTGATTCATAGTGGACAATTTCTTGTCATGATTTTTCTTTATCACATTTTTTGCCATGCAGTGTGACAAACTCACAAGGAGTCCGCCATTAGGTTTCTTGTCATGTCATTTTGGACATACAAATCCACTAGCATTTAGGAAGTAGGAGGGGTTACCAGTGGACCAGCGTCTCTGCAAGTATTTTGTTGAAGCTGTTGTATTTAGTTTCTTTCGTTTTTTAACGATATAAAGTTGTTTAAGTCTGTCGGTTATGTTTGGACAAATAAGTAATTACTGAGGAATAATATATGGTTTAGAAAGCCTCATATCTACTGGAAAACAAAAATTTAATTTGATTTCTGCTCTCTGAAAAAGTGGATCAGCAAATCATGATGCAGATGTCAGCCTGAAGGAAATAAGTGTTTTGTTTTATTTTGGTATCTCTGAAAGAACAATCCTACACCATTAGTGGAAAAAAGGGCACAGAAATACAACCCCTACAAAAGTCTCCCCACCTACTTTCATTTCAAATGAATCATTTCAAGCAGCATTCCTGATTTAGGGTTGGAAGGGAAACTGGAGTACCCACAAAAAAACACACACAGGCCTATTAAGGGCAAGCAGATCCAAAACAGAAAGGTCACAGCTGAGATTCTTACTAAGAACGTTCTTATTGCGAGGCAGCACAAACCACCGCACAGCCATGCAGCCACACCTGCCCCACATGCCTTATCCCTTGTATTTCTGTGTGGACCAAGACATTATGCTTATTTTACCGACTCCTCTCAGATGACCCTGACCCATGAGCATCAAATCTGCAATACTTTGCTGTAGCATTAGCATGATGCTGCCGTTTTTTTTATCGCCAAATAAACTGATCATTTACGTATTTCTTCCATTTTTCATCTAAGGCTTACCTTTAAAATTTATGTTGAATTTCTAATATACCACATTGAGAGCTTTTTGGCAAATATTCAGTAAATCACTGCTAGGAATAATGGTTTTTGGGAAAATGATACGTTTTGTCGATATATTTGTCGGAATAGTCCATAAACCCTAACGAACTGAGATGAAAGGAAATTTTGGATCTATTGAACTGGAAAAATGGGAAAAACACATTTTTATATCACATCAGAGTTTCAGCGTACATTTTCTTAGATTTTTCTTGGCTCTAGAAACAATTCCTGGAGGTACGCCTCATACATACTTTACCCTCCACTCTGTTTTTACACTTCATTTCATGGGGGCTGATGGAGGCGCTTAGATGTGCTCATCAATTCAAACCAATGGGCGCGATGAGCCGCACACCCAGCAAAACAAAAGACACAGAGAGAGAGAGGTAGAAAAAAAGGAGCGAGCAATATTTTTCTAATTGATTGGAGCCCATCCCGCTTAGGGGTCTGATCAATACTGCACATTCCATCATCTGTATGCGCTATGCTAGCGTTCTGAAAGCTTTCCCCGGCAGATGAGGCTTCCTCAGTGGGAATATGTGAAGCTCAGGCATGCATCATTCTCTTCTATCATATTAAAGTGAAATTGGCTACATTTAAACCGACACAGCGATCAATCTTGTCAGCTCTTGGCAGAGTCTGGTTTTATCACAAAGGAGAGAATCACCCTCCCTGAAGAGCATCTTCCTCTTACTTACAATCAGGTCCAGCATTATTGCACGATGATGGAGCTACTGCTGCCGGAACTGACAGATTGAAAGGGTGAATTATTGTTGTGCAAAGGGTTGAAGGTGTTGTCAAACACTCCCTTTTTCTCTTTGCAGGCATTGGCATGATAACAGCTGATGAGGTGTCATTTTCTTTCGAGTGTTTTGATCATTTGCCGTCAAACTGTAGGGAAAAGCAGTATGAATTAATGTTGAAAGGTGAAAGAAATGTTGCTCAAAGCGTGAAATGTTTGAAGAGTCACCTTCAGGATCAGTTATCCATTGTTGCTTTACATTTAACCTAAACTATCACTGTGATCGTACGATGGTTTCAGTCTAACGTGAAACTGCAGCAGAGCCTAGACTGCTGGATGTGGCTCGCTTCTCTGCTAGATATTTTTGCCACAAATGCGCTTCAAACCACAAGCCAAAATATTAACATACACCGGCATGGTTTGACAAGTCCTCCCCCTTCCTATCTTGCAGTTTGCCTTGCAAAGCTCAGCTGCTTTGTGGTGCATTGCCACTGATCCTAGTTCCTGATCCTGCTTTTGCAGCATGCTGACAACAATAAGACCGCATCCTCCTAAAAAAAAACAAAACAAAAAAATAACAGCTCAAGTCTTGCACAATTTCATATGCTGTTGAATTTAGAGATGTTTTATATTATTATTTATTTTTTCAACCTCAGCAGCTTTATCATGCATTTGTTAGCTATTGCAAGATGTCTTAACAGATATCTTCCTCATCTAAAAATCACCTCAAGCATTATAAAGTTGAGCTAACTTGCCTTCATATCTTCTCCTAAAAGTAGAATTTTTATAAATACAGCTACGGCCCTCAGTAAAGCCTGATATATTGGTCACTAGATGTGCCCTTATTGACTTCCTCTCCAGTTGTTACAGTACAGCTGGGAGAGAGTGTGACACTGTTGGACTTCAGCTGGGTAAACACTTCCCGCTGAGGCCAGAGATCTTGTGTACACACAGGGCACAGCGCATGTTCATCGAGTGGGGCCTCGCAGCCGCTGCAAGGATGGATGGTCTAACCAGGCCAGAGTCCATGTAGGCACTGCGGTCAAAATGTGACAAGAGACCACCCCCATGTCTGCTGACACCATTAAGTTCTGAGGAGCAGATACCAGCTTGGGTTTCACCGTGGACGCAGTGGTTCCGCTCCTCTTGAGACTGCCTGCGCGCGTGCTTTGCACGTCAAGCGATCCTACGACTGCATGTAGAGGAACTAGGCTGAATGGTGCAAGAAACAGACATGCTGACTTTTTTTTTGTTTTGTTTTGTGGCTTCTTGCTTGCTGACTGAGACTCACACACACAAGCTCTCGACCACAGCTAATAATAAACCTCTGTGAGGCAGACATCGCCGATGTGATAGAGATGCTAAATTTTCATCTGCCGAAATCAAAGTGATTTTTCTTGCGTTTGAAAGGAGGCCTGTGGGGATATCAGGGTTAGACATTAATGTGTGCGCAGGTCCCATTCGCCTAGGGGGTGCAGAGAATAACAGTGGTGCCATTTTTCTGTATTAAGCTCCTCATGGAAGCTCATGTTGCTCCACATGACGCCTAAAATTGAATAGATTTTTTTTATTATCGTATTCAGACTCATGTCTTTTATTCTTGTTGGCTGAATTTAAAATAATTCTTTGGAGGAAAAGCAGTCCATTAGCAAATGAAAAAGAGATTAACTGTCACTCCATACATTGTCATCATGTGGACATTCACAGTGTGATTTTTTCCATCTTCAGCTTATGACTTCTGATATATGAGGCCTCGATGCAAGATATATTTGTTTCATTTACCCCTTTCAAGGCAGAATTTTCAATTGAAGCCAATATCTTTCCTGTCACATGTAAATGGCTGCAATTTGATTTTGGACAAAATCATTTTTTCCAACACTACGCTCCAGATTTAGAACGTAAAAACAGCCTGCTTGGCCACAAATAAGTCGCTGATACAGCCCCTTGTTCTCTATACAGCCATGTTCTAAATGTTGCTAGGAAACTGTAAAATTGGACATTGGAGCAATTAATAGAAGCAGGTCATGTGGTCTGATGTTTCAGAGTGATGGGTGCACCAGATGGACGTCTAATACGGGTCATACAAGCTTGTGAGTGGCAGCATTCACAGTCTGAAGCTATTTTAGTTTCCGGGTCACGACAGAGGTCCTGGTTAAAGTGGAGGAGGTCAAATATCTCAGGGTCTTATCCATGAAGAATGGAGCAGTAGATCGACAGGCAAGAGGAATATATTTCCTATACCTTCGCCTGTGATCATGAGCTGTGCAGGGACTTAAAGAGAGATCATGGATAAAAGTGGGTGAAATTAGTTTCCTCCACAAGATGCCTGTACTCTTCTTTTCAGATAAGGTGAGGAACACGGTCATTCAGGAAGGGCTCAGGGTAGAGCTGCTACCCCAGGAGAAGATGGCTGGGGAGAGGAAGTTTAAACTGCAACCTGACCTTGGATATATTGTGGGAAATGGATTGGTCGGTGGATCGTCAGATTTAGGTTTGGTGACATTATGTAGCCAAATAATCTGATACTAATTCATCTGTATTCATCTTCCCTGGATGGTCATAGTCAAAGATGACAATGGCAAAATTCGTCAGGCCCATTCTCCCGCCATAACTTCATCATCTCTGCACTTTCAAACCACTATGTTTCCTTGAAAACTTATTTTCAGGAGATAATGATTGTCATATTGTCCTCATTGCATTGTACCCACTGCATAACAGAGCAAAATTCTATTTGTCCAATAATCTTTTCTCTGGCTTGAATTGAAAAATCAAAACAGTCCAAGCCCAAAGTAATTAATTCCCCTCCTCCATAGTTGTGGCTTAACCCTTACTCGCTGTCAGAACAACGAAATGGTTTTTAAAACCACACAAAGGCTTTTGGCACGTCCCAACTGGGATTTTGGACCACTCACTTCCTTTCTGTAATAATCCGTTGGTCTTTGACTTTGGGACACTGTCATTCTGGTTAGGTGCAAGTCTAAGGCTATGAGTCTCAAAAGTTGGCAGATTTTCCACAAATCTAAAAAAGACCCGAACATTCAGCTCTTCGGATTACAATGCCAGTCAGGCACACTATCGTAAGCGTGTGGTGGGGGGAAAAAAGGTTACGGTTAACACATTTAAAATTTATAATGTTGTGTACAGTGAAGATCTCTGGAATCTGATAGTTTCAAAGGTCGAGCAAGAAATAAAGTCTGTCTGAAACTTTTCTTCCAAGAACAGCTTTATCTTGTCAGCAGACTACTGGAGAGACGCCCTTCCTTCACACATTATCCGCCGGAGAGCTGTGAGCACACAGATCTCGCTGTGTTTGTGTATGTGTGTGTCTGAGCCATACTCTCTCCGTGATTTATAGCTCCTCTCACACTCTCCCCTTCTGTCTGCTGGTCAACTGCGGCGGCAAAAGCGGCTACAACTACGGAGAACCATAAATCTGGACGCTTCCTACTGCTGTCTTCCACTTCAAGGGGAAGCCTGTCCTGTTGCAAACATGATTAAGCCTCTTCCGCTCTGGTCCGCAGCAACCCTGCACACACTTGCCAACCCTCATCCTCTTTCCCCTAATGGGCCCCGCTGCAGGGAAAAGCAGGGCCTCCTTCACACCTCACAGGGAAGGATCCTTTCAGATTTGCCAGGCACAAGAACTAATTAGTGAAGAAAAACCTAGACTTTGGATTTTTTGTTACACTAAAGAGAAAACACAAAGAGGTGGACTGTAGAGTAATTTTTTTAAATTCTATAAATGCGAACAACTCCTTCAAAGAATTAGTCCGTTCTTCCAAAAGAAACTTGAAAAGTTCTACTGACAACGTAGACAGAAGTTTTCAAAAGGCTTGTTCAAGACGAGCGTAGCGATAGTCCAGCATGTCAATTTGTAAGGAGGTTTTTATGGCGCAGGCGGGGGGGAGAGGAGGGCGTTACAGCAGGAATAGAGACGTGTTGTCATTGAGCTGCCCGAATACATCTATGAGATTTCAGATGAGAAAGAGAGGAGGAGTGTGCTGTCAGCAGCGAGTGGGTCCGTCAGTGAACTGGGGCAGCAGAAACAAGCCTTCAGCTTAAAGCCGGACGAAACACACACATTTAAGACACATGGTCACACATACGGTATGAGCTAACAGGCTAGCTACCTGGTATATGCCAAAGTATACCCATTCAAATGTGCAAACACTCCTCTCACACACTCATTATTCATGGAGGAGAGGCGCACAGATGCTTGATCTCCTCACTGTCAGCCCGGCTTTTTATCTTGGGTTCCAGCTGAGGACAAGTTTTTAAAAAACTTCATCCGGCTAATCAAGCTGCGCCTGTCAAATTTCTTTGAGGAATGATGTGGCGAAATACTCTGGCTTTTCTTTGGATGCTCTGAATTATGGTATGAGCAATTATTTATTTATGATATAAAGTCTAAACTTTTTTTTTCAGGCTAGCCCGTGTGTCTTTGTCAGCCTGGTCATGGTAGTACCATAACAAAGATGCAGAAATAGAGAAATGGTAACATCGCTGTAGCCTATGCCAGTTGCCATTTGTAGCTGAAGTGTTTTGGCAACGTTGAGCAAATATATTATCAATATTTAACCCTAACCTTTCATTTTATATCCATAGCAGTTGATCAATACTTTCATTCACTCATCAAAAGTTGCTTGGATTTTATATTGTCAAGACATTGATGGCTACTTACTGTATATTTCCAAGTGCCTCACATATTACATCAGCAATTGTCACTCTCAGTATATTTCCTTTTTAAATTCATTGAAATGCTCACTGGGTGCAGTCAGAGCTGGCTTTCATTTCGTTTTTGCTTCTTAGGCATAGACTGAGATTTGAAATACCACCAGCTTAGCCTACATCTGAGTCCTCTGTATACATCAGTTTAAGAGCACTTTAAGAATTAACATGGATTAAACCTGTTGCTGTTTGACACAGGACAAAAATGTTTTACATATAGAGTCTCTTTGTTGTATAAACTGTCTCATGGTGCCATCTTGAATCCTAAAAACTGTATTTTCCATAACTTTTCTGTCGAAAAGTAAACCCCTGTTAGAATGTGCACTGTGTAAATCTGTCAGCACAACGGATAATGGTTAATATTAAAAATTTCACCACTATCCCAAGTTTTGTTTCAGTACAATTTCCATTTAATTTAATTTGTGAACCAAAAATAACCACAGGATGTGGTTTGAGTTAAAAAGCAAAATAGCAAAGAAAGTGGAAAAACAAAACAAAGCACACAAAAAGAAAATCAGAGATAGCAGCTCTAAGGAGAGTGATTTCCTGGTCCTCCTTGATGATGAACTTGACAAAGACAGCTCTGAAGATGAGAAAAGTATTACGGAAAAAACAGATCTGACTTTGTAACTTTGTCCTAGTCAACTTTGCAACCAAAAAGGAGTCTCCATTATGTAGGCACAGCTGAGAAAGCTGGGGTGACGAAATACTTACACAATTCCTTAGAAGAATCCAAGGAAAAAGGAAAAAGTGGTGGAAAGAAAATGATGTGGCACATATAACTCTAAAACGGTAAATGAAAAGAGTATACTCTCTAGCTCATCCTTTCTTTTACAATAAAACATTTTTAATGGTCAAGTTCTTGTAAACTATGCCAACATATCTTTCCTTACCCTTATCTCACTTATTTGGCGTAGCCTTAAACTAAACCCCAAGGTAAGGAAAATGCTGATAAGTTAGTTTTAACAAAACAGAAGACTTCACTAAAATCATTCCCATAGCAGAGCTAGTTAGCTCGCTCTCACAACATCCAGAGGAAGATAGATGTTGCTAAGGTTGATGTCAGGTTAGTATTGTCCCTTTTTCTCCTATTACTCTTGTTTCTGTGTGTTTTTATCTACTTTTAATCCGTTATATAATTTCATAATATGGTTTTATGTGGCAGCCTCGAACATTAGCCTGTGGTAGTTGCTAGAAAAGGTGGCTTGCGCATTTCCTGAGTAGACTATGTAGAGTTTGGTCGGATAGCACTCTGTTAATGAGATTCACAAAGAAATTTGAAAATATATATTAAAGAAGAAGTACAACAACCAGGCATGAAATTAAAACTTGTAACAAGTAAAGTATAACTCAATGTCTGCTGGGAAAATTGCAATCGGACGTAGCCTACAGTACATGTTATTTTGACACCTGGCCCAACCTTAAACAGTTCTACGGACCAGTAAGAACTCTTGACAGGAAGAAGATGATCTACTCGACATTGGACTTGCAGTCATAATGTTTTGGCTAGTAAGTGTATGCTGTGTACTACAGTATTGTACTTCTAAACTTCTTTCCAACATACAGGATTAAATGATTGCACATCTGCAGCCTGCATCAACATAGGAAATCCTGTATATACCGCTAGACAAGGAAGAACTATATACTGCAGAATGTATAAACAAGTCTGCAACCTGATGTAAGCAAAGAAAGAATGCACATGAACACTATTCAATCATATTTCTTTGTTGTTGGAAATGCAGACGTGTCATACGCAAGGCAGCAAAATTAATTTACGGCTTTTAATTTGCTGGTCAAAAAAGGGTGATCCCTCAAACCCATTAGCCATAAAATGATTTATACCCAAGAACCCATGAACTCATGACCCTTTTGCTTGGATTTCCTTCCCTCCACACCTACATCCCAAAGCATGATGAAGTCATTATGTCCCTATTACAAAAAATTAATGAAGCTCCAACCAAATTTAATCTAGATACGTACATAGCTGACTTGCTTTGTTTTGAGGTTTTTCCCCTTCAGTTGTAGCGAGAGAATAAATAAATGACAGTGCAAGACTGTTTATGCAAATCTTATTTAACATGGGTCTTAAGTCCCGCCATGCTTGCTTGGCAGCGCACAGCTGAGATTGAAGAGCAAGTGACAGTGCAAATGCTTAATATGACTAATTTCCTCTTAAATGATAATGTGATTGTGCCCATGGTTTGTGGCAAACAGAAAAGAGCACACTAAATAACAGAGGGGTTTGCATTAAAGTGAAACAATCAGGGAGACTTACTGGGGAAGGGGGCAAAATAATTCTCCTAAGGCTCAACAATGTATGATTTCAAAGCAAAGTACTGTGGACTGACAAGTGGCTCATTAAGTCCTTTGTTTATGTTCCAGGTGTGGTTTCAATACAAGAAAAAAAACTGCTTTGCACGAATTTAATATTGCTTTCTAATAAGTACCATATGCCAAGTATCGTTCAGATGGCTGCCACTGTTAGGGGCCTTATTAAAACACCACCAGGTGTCTGCTATGTACATTCACATCAGCTAATATAGGAGCAAAGATCTTTTGTTTTACTCAGTGCAAGATGCATGGCATAGTTCTGTTTTTTTGTCTTTTAGATATTTATTCATTTGTTTTTGTGAACTTCCTTTTTTCTTTTTATGGTTTGTGCCAGTTGAACTACTGAGAGCAGCTGGAAGCAATGAAATCTTTAAACATAAATTTAAAATCTCTTTAACTTAGCTTTGATTTAAGCTTAATGAACAGTCATGTCTTCATCCATTTGTATTATAGTCTATGCGTATTGTAAGAAACCCATTCTGCAAGAAGACAGGCTCTGAGTCGGAATAGATTAATAAAGTCAAAGATACTGTCTAAAGTTAGTGTAAGTACTTCAAACTTTAACACAATACTATTGGGAAGGTGTTGTGGTAACTTATTTTTCTAAATTGGATCTTATCATTTGTAAGAAGGAAAAAGAACATACCCTGCAGATTACCGTCTCCCTTAAATCCAGAGTTTACTGAAGAAGTGTCTCCAGAAGACGGTGAAGACTCCTGAATGTGCATACCTGTGATGCCCTGCAACAGCCACTCACAAGCATGCTGGTTTTGAGCATGATGATTAAACATCAAATGCAGCTGTTCGAGAATATAAAAGGAAATGGCATGGCAAATCACTGCAGTAGAGATTAGAACTCAAGAAGACTGTGACATGTTGAATTTTTAAGGGCACAAAACATTTTTGGAGTCTGTGAATGGTGAGAAGTCAATGTTTCACACAAAATCCATGGATTTTGGCGAAGGTTAGAGAATGGGATTAGGGATGAGCTACTTCAGAATAGTCCAAATATGTTTTATAATGTATAATTTATTATTTTTCCAGAATTAAAATTGCAGTATGTAACTTTGTGACCTTAAAAATGTTGGTTTCTGACTCATATATAGTGACAAAGTGACATTTATAATGTACATTCCTGGAGCTGTTGTTACCCAATAGCATCCTGAGGCTGAAATCACACTTCCCAACTTTTTCTTTCTGGACACTGTGTCACTGTTGGCTCAACATGCATCGTGGCTCAGCTGGCCAGGAAGCACCTCGGGATCCCCCTCCGCACGAGCTGGCAAATGTGTCTGGAGAGCGACAAGTCTGGGCTTCCCTGATCAGTCTGCTGCCGCCGCCACCCGACCCCGGAAAAGTGGCCCAAGATAAATGGATGGGCCATTCTTTGCCAATTCAGCAAAGACAAAAAAGAGGACATTTTTGGAGGAACTGAGGAAAAGAAAAAGAGAGAAAGGGACAGAGGAAGAGGAAAGAGAAAAACAGTGATTATCAAACTGATGTTTACTGACTGGGGAGAGCTCTGAGAGGAGACAGGATGAAAACAGAGGTTCGATAGGAGGAGCCATTTTCAGTAGTGCTTCATGAAGTGGAAACAAATAGAAATAAAATTAAATGTATCACTATCAGCCAACAGCTGAATTATTACCTATTAAATCAGTATCAGCTCCGAATTTTACAATAAATGCATAACTGGAGGCAACATTAGACTCTGACATGGCCTTTTGAGTTCATATTTTCCATCAAACAGCCACAAATATCTTTCCTATAAGGGGTTGATATCTGTTTTATTTTCAGTGTTTCAAATTCATTGTAAGCAAATGAAAAATATCAAAAAGCATATTCATGCTGAGATGTTGTGTCTCACCAAAGCGTCAACCCCAACTTCAAAGCGTAATCACCCATCACACGTCCACTCGCGGTTGGACAGATACCTCCGCTCTGTCAGCCTGCTGTCATTTACACAGCCCTGAAGAGGCAGAATCAAAAGCCAGACACATCAAAAAGCTGTCCAGATATTATTAATTTATATATTTCACTGTGACCTCTCCCCTCCACACATCCCCAACTCCTCATCATCAACCGAACAGAGAAGCACCTCACTGCTGGGTATCCCATTCTCCTTCAGAGGGGCCCCAGATTTTTCCCACTCTCTCTCTTCTCTCTTCTCTTATTGGAAAATGGCCACTTCATCAGAACATGTAGGAGTCACCAGTCTGTTAAATTCATTGTACAAATGGGGTCAGGGGCAGGTCAGTTCCCAGAATTGTCCAGAGAGGAGAGGCCTGTTCCAGCAATGCCCTGCGGTCACCCTCATCCCGCTCCTGCCTTGTCCTTATCTTCAGCTTCTAACCCCCGCAACTCCTCTTCCCCCTTAGGACCAGAGACACTCTGGAGGTCAATGAGCTATTTGCAAAGACACTTGGCTCTCCACAGGGGGTGAGATATCCTTTACAAGAGCCCCTGTCATCTGGACAGTGACTAATGAAGCCATCTTTGTGACGAGTACTGATGAGCTGCCCCAGGCTGCTTTGGGATCCATTGCTCTGCAGCTATTGATACCAAATGTGGCTGTGACTCCCAAGCTCCTGCTCTGGCAAATTTTTAATGAGGGTCTAATCACTTGTAGATTCTGAGTCACAAACACATCAGCGTTTGTTTATTAATAAAACTCAGGTTCATACAGTCACCAGCAGCAAGTAGCTGCTGGCTCTTTAGGAACACAGGTTTCCCATGGCCTGATGCCTCATTGGCATCCGCACAAAGGAGGGTAATGAATGGGCCCAAAAGGGCTGATCAAACATTAACACGGACAGTTGGTCGTATGGGAACAGCACTGTGGATTAAAAGATGAGTCGATTTTCGCAAAGCAAATCTCATGTTCAGTGAAGTGGGAAAGAAAATCTTTGTGGAAAAGGAAGCATTTAAAAATCCCTCTAACCCCATTTTTAACAACTGTTGTACTCTGTGTGTTTGAAAAGAGCAGCCAATTTATGCAGGTAAGAAAAGAAGAAATGAAAAAATAAAACAAGACAACCTGTGGCCCCAGCGTTTGGTTTGCCGAGATAAAAAGGTGGACACAGAGCAGTCCCGCTCCACCTCTGGCATCACATCAACTGGAGCAGCAACATTCATTATTCACAAGCTCCATGCATGAATTATGTAATGTGATCGGTCATTCCCAACACTTTAGATGCAGGAGCTTTAATAGACAGCAAATGAAGGCAGCCAGGAAGGTGAAAATGAAGCCTAGAGGAGTGCAACTGTGCCCGCAGTTCTGCCTTTTAATGCAAAACTAACATTTGCCTTATAAAGAACTGAGAATAGTTAAAAACTTTCTAATGGTGGTATTGGACAATGAAACATTTAATATAAATCAGAATCTATTTTGACAGAAAATACCGTATATACACTCTTTCTTGTTAGAAAAGCAACTCAATGTATTTAGGCATGTAGACATGATCAAAGTGACTTGCTGGAGTTAAAGCATCACAATGAGCTGGTCTAACAAACTGCTGATTTGTTGGGATTTTCACTCATAGCCAACTTCGAGGATTTACAGAGAATGGTCTGCAAAACAGAAAATATCCAGTGAGCAGCAGTTGTCTGGACAAAAATGCTTTGATGTCAGAGGTCAGAGGAGAATGGGCAGACAGGAACTCAAATACCCAGTTATGACCAAGGTAGAATACCATCTGAACACACAACATGTCCATCTTAGCAGATGGGCTACAGCTGCAGAAGACCACACCGGGTGCTCCTCCTGTCAGCTAACAACAGGAAACTGAGGTAACACGGGATCACTAAATTTGGACAAAAGAACATTCGGATGTTGTCAGGTCTGATGAGTCTCCATTTCAGCAGCAACATTCAGATGGTTCAGTCAGAAATGGCTGTAAGCGACATGAAAGTGTTTATCTAGCCTTATACCAACAGTTTAGGTCAGGTCATAGGAACAGGCCAGGCAACTGACTGAGGACAAGCTCAAGATAAACAATTCAATATTTGGCTTAAATAGACACAGATTATGTAAGCTATAGAAAACAATTCAAAAAAAGTATTTTCCTCCTCTGAGCACAGAGTGGCATCCTCTGATGGCTACTTCCAGCAGGATTACCCACCATGTCACAAAACTCAGATCATCTCGAAGATGACAGAGTTCACTGGACTCCAGTGGCCTCCACAGTCACCACATCTCAGTCCGACAGAACATCTGTGGGATGTGGTTTAAAGGAAGATTCTCGTCATGGATGTGCAGTGGACAAATCTCCAGAAATTACAAAAAAAAGCAGATCCAAAAGAAGAAAGGGGGTCCTACCTGGTACTAAGGTGTACCTAATATAAAATGAAGGCAGGCTGCTTTGTTCTTTGTTCTTTTCACAGCTAACATGAGACAAAACAATACAAATCCATTTTTTAAATAAATGAATAAACAAACATGAACTCTGAGATTTGTGTTAATTCCAGTAAGAACTGCTTTCATTCTTATAGATCTAGTTGCTACATATTTTATTTAGCTACTTTCACTTTTTATAACCACAAAGCAGATTCATATCTTTAAACTCATGCAGTCTTTTTAGGTGAAAAAAAAGAGTCGTAATTGAAACATCTGCAGAGATTTAGCTGTGAATATTTCAACAGCACTGGACCAAAGCCTCCGTCTGCGAACGAGTAGCCCTCCCTGGTTTTCTTTCCTCCTACTGTTTCTCATAATGCGATTTATCAGTGGGTGGATTTCGGTCCTTTGTGTCCTTAGTGTTGGGGATTTTATTCTTTAATGTGCCTATTTCTAAATATATCCAGTTTCCTAAAGAGGGGGGGAGGAAAAAAAAGGTGAAAAAAAAGCTTGCTTTTTTTCATTCCCCCTCCCGTTCTCCTCACTCCCAACCTGAAGCGCTCATAGCCCCACTCCAAGGATGAGAGAGAATATTTAATTTTATAAGATGGGAAAGGAAAAAAGAAAAGAAAGAAAAAGTGCTAGACCCTACGCTGGGGAGGCCACAGCTCGCAGCTGTTTCTTTTGTGCTTGCCTGCTGTGGGCACACGGGAGGGAATCCGACTTATTCTTGTGTTTTTGTTTGTCTGGAAAATAAACAAATGAATGAAATTAAAGTTTGCAGATATCATACGGAACTGAAGTCTTTTGTAGTCTGCAACAGCTGCATTTGCTTGCATGATTTATCCCCATTTTCTTGCTTTGTTCATTGCTTCCTGGCCACAAATCGGCCCATGAATGCAAGAAAAATGTCTGAATGTACAGCTGATATGTTGGCTTTATATTTACATTTTCTATAAATGGGTGACTCAAAGCTTTCAAAGCCCATGATTGCCTTGTCATCCCAACCTCCACTCATTTCCAAGAGTGCATGCACACATTTGTACATCAGTTCAAAGCTTTTTCCTACGATTTCGACCTTCTGCTTATCCTTTTCAGATAAGCAGAAGCTCTAATGTAAAATGTTTCTTGAATAAAGCTAAAAGCTGCAATTTGACATTCCATTTTTGCTCTGATAGTTTGAAAAAATGTGAAAAGATAAGGTTAACCATTGCACAGATGTACAGAGGAACAATTATACAGGCTATGCCGAAGAACTTCAGGACAAAATACTGATCGTGTTTTCCACAGTAGGATAGAGAGCAGAGCCACATAACAGAATCTTAACCCACTTTCTTCCACATACAAAAGAAAGTAAACCTCATGGAGTTGTTTCAATTAAAATCCATTGCAGTTTCAATTTGGTCTTCGTTTATGATTGCCAAATGCCAAAGTATTGTTGGCCAGTAACATCCCATAGACAGAAAAGGGGCTGAAATAGACTTTCTATCCAAGCTGACGACACTAAAATCACCCTTCAAACATATGGAAAATTCCTTAAAAGTGTGACAGCAGACATATAAATGACGTGTAAGCCTGCACCCGTGAATGGGGGGCACAGGCACAGCAGTGTGTAGAGGCTGAGGGCTCAGTCTTGTAAAAACTGCTTGTAAGTCAGTGAAATCTCTGGGTGCAGTGTCCAGTTAGGACAGTGGGATAAAATATCCCACAGGATTACACACCAACCAGCCACTTCATCAGGTATCCTTGGAGTTGACCCCATCTTGGATATTAGACCGGAATTCATTCTTAGTGTCAGATTAAAATAGATGGTGGACACATTTGTCTCAGATTGTGCTCCACATTGAAACAATGGCATCAAACAGCTGCTGCACATTCATGATGAGAATCTCCTGTTCCGCCACATCCCAAAGGTGGAATGCTGGATGGAGATCTGGTGATTTTTGGAAGCCTTTGGAGTAAAATGAACTCATTGCCAACAAATCCACTTTTTCATTATGTCTTATAGTTCAAATATAGGGTTTCTTTTTCTGTTGTTCAGACATTAAGTTTAAGATGTTTCCTTTACCTTTACATGGTTCGACTGTCAGCTGCAGTCCTCCTCAGATAGCTGATGGCTATCACATGTCCTTATGTGATGTTTCAGGGGTTGGCCAACCCTGGAACATCACGTAAGGACTACGTTTGAACTCATTGCCATGAGCTGGAAGTAGATTCAGAATATTCTACCTCATGCTGATAAAGGGATGGATATGGTCAGCCAAATTACCCAGGTAGGCTACCTTATTTGAGGAATGTTTGTTGGTACTAAAAAGCCCAAATTGTACAGGAAATATCCCCCACAACATTACACCACCAGCAGCAGCATAAACCTTTAATGTTAGACAGTATGGAGCCATGCTTTCATGTTTTCCAAGCTGAAATCTGACCCTGCCATCTGAATGTGCCAGCTAAAATCAAATTAATCAGACCCAATAAGGTTTTTCAAGTCTTCTGTTGTCCAGTTTTGGTGAACTTGTATGCATTGTGACCTCAGGAGTGGCTGTGTTTGAATTTGGGCAAGTCTGCATGACCATGCATGAATGCCTAGATGCTTCAATTTAACTGATAATTGTTATTGTGTAATTATTAGTTTTCCGAATAAAGTGTCAGGAAAGTTTTTTTCTTTACAGTGAAATGCAGAGCTAATTGTAATTAACCGGTTTTCTTACAATCATATATTTCTTCGATAACCATGAGGTAGTTGGTGATTCAGTCAGATATATATAAATTTTTTTTACAAACCTCTATTCAACAGCAAAAGATTGATTACATATGTAAAAAGCAAGCATTTTTCATGTTGCGTTTTGAAAAGAAATGACCATAACTTTGTCTCACCGATCCTGTTCCCAGCACAATATGACAACAAGGCATGTCAACAGTTTCATGCATAATTACTGCTAAGATGGATGTCCTGTCTGCACCCAACTGCTCCCGTCCATTTTTCTTTCTGATGAACGAGGAGAGGAGACAGCGCCCTGTCATCTGCTGCGTTGCTACAGGCTGCAATATTAAATCTCTAGCTCAAAGTCACCCCTCGCTTTAAGACAGGACGGGGCGGTGTACGTTAAAGAGGGAAGACGGCTGTTATGCAGTGGATGGGGCTTCCCCCAACTACATTCACACAGCTGTGGATTCTCCCATGGTTTCACAGACTTCATGCTTACATGAAAGACTTGCACACTAACTTTTAAATATTTTTTTTGTCCCATTCATAAATGTAGGGTATGAATCATTTTTAGGTTTTGAAGCAATAATGCAAAAGAAAATGAATTAATCTTTGATTCAAAGGCTAAGTTGAATGAAGAAGATATAAAATTTCTGGTATTCTGGTATACTTCCAACATCAATAACTATGAAAGATTTCCAGTCTCATGCTGAAGAGCAACTTTAAGTTACTGCATAACCAATAAACCTGTTCTAACTACCATTGACTCATGTTTGGTGTCTTTGTTGGATTGGATCATTGAACTCTGAAGGAACAATAATCATTTTACAGACATTACAGCAAACATTGTTATCCTTCCTCTTTGTTATTGTTATATATATATTTATATATATTATAATATATTATATTTATATATATCTATAAATATCTATATGTCTATGTCTATCTCTCTCTCTC
>JAVQJG010026609.1:0-15229 GCA_036024015.1 Craterocephalus amniculus
AATGACCTCAGAGAAAAACTCCCAAAACTACTCAATCGTTTGCAAGCAATAAAGCATTGGTTTTTGATGAAAGCAATACTGAAATTTCTACTTGAAACCACCTAAATGGTAGATAATTCAAAGCGCACTGGCACAGTTAAACCTGCATCCTCAACACTTTCACTCCATTATAAAATTTCCAAATCGTTTAATATTCAAAATAACCAGCAGTATAAGATAATTTCACAATTTTTTTTTCAAAAAAAGGGAAGGGTAGGAGAGATGTCCTCGGACAGCACAAGCCAGCCATAGACTCCATTCGGAAATGATTGATTATTTGCTTATACAAAGTTTGCTTTAGAGTATATTTTACAGTATATTTTTGCACACAGCACTTAACACATAATAACCAGATGTATTTTTTATTGTTTGCTAAAACGTAGACCCTTTGTGAGACACTAATCCTATCACACACCCATCTCGAAAATATATTTTCACAATTGCAAATCTGCCATTTGTGTTATTTGTATAATTTTGTCTGTATTCATTATGTAGATGAAATTCCTTATGCCGTATTTGTTGAGGAATTGATTTAAAGAATAAACCAATCTTACAAATGTGCCACTGCATGTACAAAATGGAAGAAAAGAAAGAGAATGCATATTTCAGCATAGTCATTGGGACATTTTTACAGTTTTTTTCCCATTACTGACATTTTGCCGTAGGCATGGTTACTATTTATTGATTACTAATTAAACTAAATGTCAGAGTTGCTCAAATGAAAAACCTCCACATTATTGCTTGTTTCTTAACTTTCAAATGTGTAGAATTTTATTAAATCTTAAGTCAAATTCTAGTATAGGTCTATAACATACATTTGATTAGAGATACTAAGACAAAATTAACCCTAACCCTCGTCCACAATATCAAGTAAACAGTTTGTAAATTGATCTGGGAGATCTGACACTCAATGTCCAAGACCTGAATTAGTTTCATTTTACTATTCAAATGTAATTTAAAGATTATATGTTCCCAAATGCTGTTTAGACTGTCTTAAGCATCCATATACATGTTGATGAGAATTTGGTGCGTCTCCCATGTTATAAGCTATCACAAGATAAAAAATTGTTTATCTATCACACAGATTCAGCTGAGTTTCAGAAGTCATTTACCCTCTGTCTGTCAGTAGGAATCTGAAAATCTCATGTTGTTGAAATGTCCAAGCTGACATGAAGGAAAGTGATCAGCTGGCTGCTGAAAGCAGCAGTGTAACCTGATGGTTTTGCATGGACAAAGGGCCAGGTTACATCTGACACTCTGCTCTGCCCTGGTCTAAATAATGCATTCCACTCAGGCTAACAGTGATATCCGGTATCCCTCCATCACCATGTCACCGTGGACAGATCTATTTTAAACTCATTTGCTTTCTTCTTCACTGGATATTTAATCAAAAATGAGAATTTTTACATGACAGATGAAGGAAAAGAAATCTACTCTCACATCTTACAAAAGATGATATGTGTAAATACATGCACTTGTTTGGGGTACGTCTGTGTGTGAGAGACTTCTGATATTCATAGCACCAGAATCATTAAGTGTGTCACTTTAGCGAGGTCTGGAGAGCTTTTCTACTCTGCCTGCCAATTTTCCGCCTTTATAGAGCTGCTGATAGAGGCCCCTAAGGCTGCAAAGAAAGTAAAACCCTGTCGAGTGTGGTGACCTGTGTCCACTCCCTCCTGTAGACCTGGCGATACAATTGCACCACAATGGAAATTCAATCAAGAGATGGACCGGAGTGAGCAGAAACTGCATTCCTGTCCCTATCCGACTTGCCTCATAATCGATCAGTAACTCAGAGGGGAACTTTAAACACATCTGGATTAAATAAGCTACAGAATTGGATGGTAGACTAGAAGGGGGTCCTCAAATTGACTTTCTCGATCAGTGAGTATAATTATTATGTTATCTATTTCTGTATGTGTGGGTTGCTGAATGTAGCAGATACTGAAAATGGTATGAGATATTTTGTAGCAAAGGTATGATTATTCACCTGCAGTCAAAGTAAATAGGAAAATACAACTAACAGCATGCACTCATTTGTTGGGTTTGGTGTTACAATACAATGTGACTGCCTCCATGTTGTTAGAGGAAACCACCTGTGGAAAGATGCACTTTATGTATTTATAGACCAAAATAGCAATGTGAATCAGGTGACCCAGGAGCATGTGGGGTTTTTCTCCTGGTAATTTTCTCTTTCAGTTTTCTCTCAAAATACCTTCTCCCATGGTTTTGCTCTAAGCCCACCTTACTGACACTTCCCTGCAGAGTCACTGTTTATAATGTCACACAGCAGTGGAGGCCACTTTACATTTATATGAGTGTACAATTAAACAGGTAAACAGCCACTATCACCCCCTGGCAGGGAAACATCCCCACATAGAGGGCTTATCCAATCAATTCCTGCATTAAATGAAGAGCAATTTATCCGTGAATATCACCCACCGACTGCCGGCATCCTTCAAGCGTGGACAATTAGCATTAGCGTCAAAATTAGTTATTCTGTCAGTTATGAAATGACAATAGAATGCCTGTTTAAAACAGGCACTAATGATTATTTTTAGATATTTTCTTTAGGTCAGCACCTTACCGGATCAAATGACTGCAGATAAGATGAAAGCCTCTGCTCCTTGTGATTAAGAGACATACTGTATCTGTCTGCAGAGACCTTTTATGGTTTTAAAACTTGCCTTTTCCCAGTGCAACAGATTCAGAAGCAACCAAAGTTATTTTATTTTAAAATATCAGTCCAAAGCTTTTATAAACCCTCTGGATGTCATGCAGTAAATTGCAGAGTGTCAAGGTTAGCAGCAGGCTGATGGAGTTAGTGGAGAGCTGGGCGACTGCAGACATATTGTTCTCAGAAGTCACTGGAGGTCAAAACAGGCACAGCAGAGTGAAAACTGCACCAACATCTAGCATGTGTACAGAGCATACCTCCAAAGAAAAAGGGTTGATTTTTCATTTTCCTATAGGCCTTTTCATCTTTTTCCAATCTATAAGATTTCTTTGATTATAGTAAGAATAATAAATGTCTATGCAAACATGTGAACACAGACGGGTCGGGGGGGAAAGGAGCCAAACAGATTCTGAGCCTCTGTATCTTGTAGTGAATCATAAGAGGGTCCATCTGGCCTCTGAGGGACCCAGCAGGGATTAAATACTGTATATAAAGAGCATGTTTTAACAGTGCGCTTGTGTTTAATCTCTTTTTTTCTCTCTTTTCTTTTTTTCTATTTTTGACACTACCAAAGCATAAGTTTGACAAATTTCCAATAGCTAACATTATTCTGTAAATTGTGAGTAAATTCTCATTGCACAGCATTATTCCAAGTAATTTTACCCTGAGAACAATGAGCCCAATCAGTCCATTGTGGATGAGTTTAATAGTGGAAGACAATCTGGCAGAGATGCATGATTAGCAGCCTATGGGAGCCAAACATGTCATATTCCAACAGTGTGAGCTGTGTCTGAATTTGAATGACAGGGTATCCATGACTACTATTACAAATGGGAGTCTGAATAGTAAATCCTCATTTAGCAAAAAAGAATATAATAAAATAATATATGTGAAACGGATCTTTCCCATCGTGCAACAACATATATCAGATCTCATGCTTTGCAACCAGTAGTTCCTGACAATGAAAGCACAAATGCTGGGTGAACATCACACTGTGTGGGGCAAAGGAGAAGTGAATTAGTGTTTCAGCAGACCTGCTGGCTTTATGCATGCACCTCATTTGCATTCAGACTTTTCTGGAGGGACAAGAGGCACAAAATGTTAAAGCAGAGGTGAGAATGGTTGCTGTCGTGTTACAGGAAAATCATATTTCCACATTTATATTAACAAGTTACATCTAGAAGAAATGGGTTTCCATTGTGAAGTGTTTCTTTGAATTGATTCATAACAAACGATTCCACCAAAGAAAAATATTAAGTTGGAAACTTTGGTGATGCAGCGACTTTGTTTCACCACCAGATGGCTGGTCGGTCCCCACAGAAGTCATTAGAGGTCTTTGCTTGACAGAATATTCTACTGAAGCTCTTTATATTCTCCCCATTGGATGATGCATTTTGATCATCTTTCTGTCCATTCTTTCGAATACTTCAGGGCAATTACAGAACAAAGTCCCTACAGACGCTTGGCTTTAAACTGCACTTCCATTTAGCCACAGCAAGATGAATGAAAAAAAATATGAATGATTGAAATGTATTAAAACCAAGTAAACATATGCTTCTGTCATAACATGAATAAAAGATTCCCTGTGACTCCATAGAAATTCTTCTGACTATTATAATAATTTCTCATGAACCCTTCTTTAGTTTTAGTTGAAATGACTTCTGATTTAAGTGCCTACGCCACAAGACGCTCTCACTGCAGCAGAGATTAATTAAGCGTGATGCATTTTGTATAATGAGCACTTGTGTTTGGGAAAAATTTCAGTGAACATAAATCACTGTGGGAAGCCGGGTAATTGATATTGGGAGAAAAATCTGACTTGTGGGTGTCTGTGAGTTTACTCTAAGCATTGCAGAGCAGCATCAAAGCATTCAGTGTGCTGGATACTACTTCCCATTATGTCTCTGCAGCTCATTCATATGACACAGTTTAGTTGTTCATTAAATCAGAACATTACATGATCACCGTAATCAGTAATGTGGGTCAAAGTATTGAAAATCAGATCTAATGTACTGATGTGATGAAATCTGGGCCCTACATCTGTTTCAGTGAAGTGGTCAGATGATTTTATCTAACACTTTGCTCTGTGTTTAGTGATTAACTGGATTTTAAATAATCACCTTTTGGGAAATGCTGTGCCTGTCATGTCATTTTTATCTGGATATACTGACTCATGCCATTTAGACATCTAAGCTAATTAACATTTTTACGTAAAAAACAAAACAAAAAACAAGTCGTTAAACTCTAATTGTACACTTGACTTAGATTTGGCTGTTTTAGTCACAACACTGCTGAGTCAGATCAAGAACATACTCGGATCAAAATCACTTATTCATATTTCCATGTACTGCATACGCTTCTCCTCAATTACAGAGAGTGGCTTTGGAGAGACCGCGATGTTTCATAAGCTTTAACAAAATAGCCTTCAATTTCAATCATATCAAATGTATCTATGTTTCCAGCAGGGACATGTGTTTTTATGTTGTCTCCGTTTTTTATGATTAAAAAGGGCTTTGATTTATTGCTACTTTCATGATTACTTGAGAGGAAGATCCTTTTTTGATATTTGAACTAAACAGTTCGATATAATAACAATGCTTCAATTGGTTTCATAGAAATAAATGCAAAGTGATTTTTTTTAATTAATTTTTTGGGCACTCAGCCATCTGGTGCAGGTTCTTGTTGAATAATGTAGATAATGACAGACAAGACTTTTTCATGGCTAGTTATTTCTCCATGCGAACACTGTCTAAGGGGTTTTAAAAGGTTTTGGACTTCATCCTGATCATAGATACTTAGAAAAGAACAACACTGTCCTCTGAAACTATTTTACTGCCCAGCTGTCTCCGCTAGCAGCCAACAACTTTTGGGAGACATGCTGTTGAGAAAATCTGGATTTCAGTTCGTTTTGGGGAATCCAAAACTGTTGTTTCTTTGAGATTACCAAAGTCCAGAGGATGGCCACTCCAATGCTCGTATGTGGGTGAATGTGCACTGCATGGAAAGACGAAGTTTGAGCTGCTTTTCCTTTTGACAGTTTAGGGGAAACAACTGCAGTGAAATGGAACAATGCAGTCTAAATAGATTTCTGACTGATGAGTGTGAAAGAGCTGACAAGTGCAAAAAGGACGGGCCTCAAAGAAGATCAACACTGTCGAAGAAACCAAACCTTGAAACCTTGTTTCAATGTTTGCATGTGAGGAGATGAAAACTGATCCTACAGAAAATGTTTTAGCCACAGAGTCATTCGTTTTGAATTTCAAAAGTGCATGAAAAAAGTCACTGGTTTGAATGTGTTTCAGTTTAAATTCACATTGCTTACAATTGAGTCAGCCACATGTTTTTGCATGGGCCAACAGCAACCAGGGTAAATTTGTAGTTAGAATTTAATTGACCATACTGAATATCTCATTGAGAGCAATGTAGGTCACCCTTTTTTGAGTCATGGTGCTTAGTCTTTTGTCACTTGAGACAGTTATTTTTAGTTGCTTTTTGAGTTTCCATGGTGGCTATTGGTGCCAAGATTGGGTGTCAAGCATGACTATGTCATAGGACAAGCAGGGGCTAAATATATGCCCTGTTGCTATGAATGTTGGTGATGCTTTTTGCAAATTGATCGTTACATTGTCTCAGGAGTTTTTTCCACACGTATATTGTTACTGACAGACATGATATTATTTGCAAAGTAATCAGCTGGGATGAAATATATGGGTTTGCCTTGAACTGGGTTTTCTGGCTCTATTTAAACAGCTTGACAACATTTTTCCAGGTTAATTATTTTTTATTCAGACCGCATACACTGAAATGTATGCGGAGATCTTTAAGTTACCTTTTTCTTTGTTTGTTTTCCTCAGCTTTTTAATCTCAGCAGCATCCACAGGTTCAGATTCAGAAACAAATATTTTTGTTGAGACTGGGGTAAATGTTGAGTTGAACCCTGGCTGACAGACAGCAGTGGGTGGGAGCAGAAAGGAGTCATGTTCAGTGTTTGCCAACATTATAGAAAAACACATGCCTGCCATTCCATTTTAATGATGTTCTCCCCTACCAGAGGAGGGAACATCAATCAGATTCAAACTATTTCGTTTGGAACATTTGTCTCTTTTTTTCTTGTATTTTGGGCTTTTTTTTCTTCAGTTGTTCAAATTGGAGTTAGATGTGGAGCTGAATATAACAGTACTATTTTCATCTGATGATGCCCTTACCTGTAAATGCTTTACAGTAATCTTCCTCTCAATGCCACAGCTCTGAATATAATTGTATTTCCCTTAGTTCCCTTAGTTTTGTTCATGAACAAAAAGGTATCATATTTTTCTCACATTTATCACACAAACCTTATAAATCATTATCATATATGAATGGCTTTACTTTAGCAAATGAGCAGCACTTGCTGAAGCTTCGGTTTATGAATGCTAGACACTGATTTGCAGCCTCAGTGCCCCAATTCTGCAAACATGCTGAAATATTTAAAATGCCTTGATTCATTACAGTCACATGCTAACCCTCAGCAGGAAGGAAGGCCAAACACACAAGATTTTCACTGCAATTTTAATTCACCTGATCCAAGAATTTCAATGTTACGTGTTTTTATGTGTTAACTACAGCGACTGATGAAAGTTTTATTAACACAAAAAAGTTGGCTTTTTTAACATTTGATTGATGTGGTGATGCTGAAATTAAACAACCAGAAGGTTACTGGAATATAATGACTCAATTTTAAATTTTCACAGCAAATTTAATTAGATGCTCCTGCAGATGTTCCTGCTATTTTTTTTTTTTAATAGAAGTGATCACATTTTTCCAAGTGAGAGAAAGTAAGAAGTGAGAGATACGAGCTGCAATGTGACTATAGAGATTCATTTATCCAGGTTGAAGTTTCTTTTTTAGTAAAAGCTGCAATACTGACTTTGTGCTGCTTTTTTGTCTGGTTTTTGCTTTTGCTGCCCATACTCCGTAATAGTTCAGATATGTGTCACTCACTTATGGAGATTTCCCCCAAAGCTGTTGTCATATTGATTTGTGGTCACCCCAAAGACCAAGCATTGAACAGCAGGCTGGGAAACCCCACAGTGAATCTAACAGTTAGTCAAATGCATTGTTTTATAGGGACATGTGTGTGACAATTATGGTTGTCATGCCACTGCTTCCTCATTCCCAATGTGAGAAAATAGTCTTTATTAAGGTCTTATTCAGCCTTTATTAAACTATATATATCTACAGTTAAACACAAAGACCAAAGGGTGCACAAGCACAAAGACTGACACACTCCTTTGCACAACCTATCAAACAGAGGTCAGAAACTGTCTGACTGACTGTCTGGAAAAAGGCTTTTGTTCTCAGTGATGTGTTCTGACAGCTAGCGGGAGGTGGGACTAGCTCAGGTGCATCATAGATTGCAGTCGATGCAATGTGTCTGGTTATTTTCATCCAGTGATTTCAGTAGTTTAAAATTAACAAGTGAATTCTTTTGTGACAAAGCTACAATGTTAGTGTCAAACTAAAGCAAAGCTCTGAGATGAGTGCATCCACTGCACCCGACTGTATATTCAGAAATGTTAAGAAAGATAAGAAGAAATTTCATTTTATTTGTCGATGGGCTCTGAAAAGAAAACAGGCGGCCAGAAGGAAAGCACAAAGGACTCATGGAGTCAGTCGCACATGAAATGAGATGAAAGCTGCAACATAAATCAGACTCCCTTCTGCAAGAAAATCACACGAGCTGCGCCGACTCTGTCCATAACTATCCTCCAGTGAGGCTTTGCTTCACAGGAGCGAGAGGTTGGAGCTTTCTCAGGAATCCCTCTGTCTTTAGTGTCTTATGAGGCGTGAACACTTGTAGCTCAGTCTGATTCTGTGAAGTACAGTAAAAGCAATAACAACTGCGAGTCTGTGGGGACAAGTATGTTAACCCTTGGTGCGTCGTGTTCCTTTGGAGAATGTGTGTTTTTCCCTGGAATGCCTGGGAAGAGGCTGGGAGGACCTGACATGTCTGTTTGATAGACTGAAGTTTATATGTGTTAAAGTGACTGAAGTAATGACATTTTTATAATAAAAGGGGACTGATAACCAAGACAAAGGTAAACATCATAACAGGACCGACTCTATAGTTGCACTTAGCTAAAAACTAGACACAAGAGATTTTAAACTTATCATCTAAGTTTTAGTTAGAAAAGTGCACACTGTATATTCAATGCTTCTATGTATTGGGATGACTTCTTGTGGCTATTTTACAAGAATAACAAGATGTATTAATTTTCTATTTGTTTCTTTTTACAGAGTTTGGATAACTGTGTATAGCTCAACTTTTCTCTCTGTCAAAGAAACATATTTTCTACAGATACTGTATATAACGCTTAAAGTGGGTCCTCTAGGTACTAGGTAGGACTATGAGTCATAGGTTATTATTTTAGAAACGATTATGCAGAGTGCCTATAACAGGCTGTTAAATCAGCTGGTACGGCATAAAATTACTGAATTCTTACACATGATGATGTGCATATTTCCTGTATGATGCATTTACATTGTAATATAGACATGCACTAACTGGATTTTCTTTTAGTGATACTTATTATCAAGTTTTAAACTTTTAACCATGTCTAAATAAATATACATATACTGTATATCTGTGTGTTACTTGCATTTAGTGATCTTGTTTGAAACCACCTTTCTGCTGCAGCTAGTGACCCAACACCGCACTAAATATATCTGCGACAAACTTAGAGTCCGGGAAGTTTTAACTACCCCCTAAATACTGGAAACTGCTTCAGGTCTAAAATGAACATTTCATATGTGTACAACAGCAGGACTGAGATGTCAATAAAAGGCATGATGGTGGAAATTAAAAACCTTTTTTTTCCATCTTTATCCCCAGAACAACAACACCTATATCTGTTTGTGAAAGAGGGACAGATATGAGATCACAGATTCATTTTGACAGTAAGCTTGTATTTTGAAGACTGTTTTGATGAGGCGGATGATGCCTCTTGAGGATCACTGTTTTCAGTTCTCTTGCTTGTTTACTCACTGCCTGTTTAGCATCTTCTCTTCAGCCAGAAAGTATTATGATGTTAGAGTTAAGCTTTGTGTAACAAGATTGAACAGTGCAGATTTCCAAACAAAAGGATGGGACAGGCTCAGTTTCTGACCTTTTTTTTTTTTACCTAAATGCTAAAGAAGTGGCAAGTGAAGCACCTTCGGGGTCTTATTTGATTTGCAAACAATTTGAAAAGCAAGGGAGGAACAGGGAGGAATCTTTTAGCAGCTTACTGTAGCACTGAATCGTCATTGGCATACCCTAAAAGAATCTACATTCATAAAGATGTATATTAGAAACCATTCCTATTTCTGTGGGGTTATGATGCTCCACCATGGCTGAACGGTGTTTTTCCATTTTCTATATTTCTGCATGAATTAGAGCTCAGATATCAGCCAAATATCAGTCAGGCTTTAGAAAGTTTGTTGGGTAAAAAAAAAATAGAAGAGAATGTGGTCAAAAGAAACAAATATGATGGTACCTGATCATTTGTTTTTAAAAAATGATGTTATGTATGATGGGCAGAAATGAATGCGGTTTTTGATGAGACATGGTTGGACAGAAATTAAATTTTTTTTAGAAACTGTTGATCCGCCCTGCATGATCAAAGAAAGTAAGACTGATCCAACAGAACAAACTAACAAAAACATTTTGTTAATTTTCTAAAATGTGAAACCACTATAGTAAGAATTAATTTCTCAGGGTGTTTTAGCTTCTACTTGAGATCAGATACTACACAGATTAAATAAGGCCACAAGCAAATGCAGCGCAAGCAATCATCATCATAAAATCTCAACTCCCATCGTTGGTTGTTAAACCGATCACTAATAAGCCTTGCAAAAAAGTCTGTCTCTAAATAAGTATATTTTTTACTTGTAAATGTATTACATGTATATTTACAAGTGGAAAGTATATACACTTGGCTTTAAGGAAGCCAACCATAACTACCAGTAATATCTGTATATTTTGAATTCTACACCTGATTCAATAATGCAACAAAGCAAAATGATATAAAACTACATAATGAATATGATATATCTGCAACATTGTAGAAACAACTAACAGTTATCTTGATAACGATTAAATAGTCTATAGTATTTTTCAAGCAATATACTATTTAATCTTTTGGTTTCCTCTGTCACATCTTTTATTCCTACATTCCTAAAGCATGTTAATAAGTTATTTTTCTTTACCAGTGATACTGTAGACACTTAAGCTTGTTGTCAGTAATTTATGGAAACAAAAAAGCAAAAATTACAACATTCCTGTTTCCCAAGACCAGGAACGAAACTGGAACAAAATTTGCAGTTACATCAGTTCTGTATTTAATACAACATAAGTCTAAATGTAATAAGTAATGACTGAATAAATTATGATAAAAGCTTTATTTTCTTATGAGTATAAATCCATCTGTCAGTCTCAACTCTTACAGTATGTTTATGAAAATTGCACTCTGCTAGTTGTTTTATGGAGACGGTGAAAAAAACATTTGATCAAATTTGGACCAGTTTTTCACTCCTGGGTGAGGTGAGACTTGGCAGGCAATTCTTACACCACCGTGTTTAACAGCTAATGCATCAGGCTGCAGCAAACCCAAACTGAAGGAAAAAACTCACCAGTCATTTGTAGACACCCACACTCCTTTTCACTCTTTCATTAAAAGTGGATGTAGAGAATAATATTTCAATGTTTGTTTTCCTTTTTATGTAGTTGTTGTGATGTGTGTTCACTTGTTTTAAACAAGAAAAACACATCGTTGATCAGTTTTAGGAATCTGACGTTATCAAAAAAAGAAATTTTCATAAAAAATGGAGCACAAGGCCAAAGAAAATTACATTTTCGAAAACGAAAGGCTGAACATAGTCGACTGGATTATGCTCAGTTAAGAAGTCGGTCTTCTGTTATTTTTAATTTGTGGCTGTTTTTTAATGTTTAATTCCCAGAATATATTAGCATGCACATTTTGCACAATGAGAGTGACAGAATTTCCCCTGACAACAGCAAATGAACTGCACTGTGATTGGTTTATTATTTCCTCAAAGGAGGCAGAACCAGTTTTGGTGCTGTCGGCTTCCCTTGTCAGTTTGTTAGACCTCAGAAAGAAATATATTGAATGAAATTAACTAATCCCTTTTTTTCATCAAATTGAACTTGATCTTTATTTTCAAGAAACACTTGCAGGTTAACATATGAAATTAAGCTCATGAGAACTTTGAACATCATCATGTGCTTTTCCGCGTTGTCACTGGGATCATTTTAGCATGCTGACTGTGTCACCAACCCCGCAGTGTCTTAGTAGCCTCACTGATGTGCCGGCATCACTGATTCTTCTCAGCAGACTACTCCATGTGATATTTTATATACTAAAATCTTTTTTGTTGTCAATATGTTTTCCTCATGGTGTGATAAGAGAGGAGCAGGGGGACGCTATGGAACAGGCTTGTTAGTGCAGAGTGCCTCTTATAAATTAAGTCTTGTAATGTTTTCTGTGGACCACAGCAGAGCTTGGTAAAGATAACGACCTGCTGATAATGAACAAACAGCTTCCTCTCATTTTTGGCGGTATCTGTTTGCAGTAATTGCATCAATCAACAAAGTGTCTCACACACTGTTACATTCTTTCACACACTCTTTTCTGCACTCATTTTTATTCAGTTTGTTGTATGAAGATTTGCCATTCTTCATTCCATCTCTCTTTACAGACACTTAATCTTTTTAGTTTTAACAACATTTCTGATTGTCGGGGTAAATGTGTGACAGTCATCACACACAAAGCCGTGACTGCAGGGAGCTGAAAGGCTGCTGCTTCAGTGCTTGACGTCACAATGTAGGAGTATTTGTTGACTTGTTGGGCTTTAATGAGGATACACATTCTTCTTCTGTTGCATGCTTCCACTTAAGATCATCAAAAGCTGAAGAAAAAAGATACATATTTTAATGAAACGGAGTCACACTTGAAAATCAAAACTAAAGTTTATAACATCATTGCTCAATATGTGAAACTTTCTGTGTGTAAATTCTTGTGATTCCCAGCCTCCCTTCCAATGGTATCTTTGGCTCATTGTCATGCACCCCATGGCTCTATCTGCCTGTGGTCCGCATGCAGTGCTCACTGATGTGAGCTACACCAAAGTCTCGACTGGGGAGAAGATCGAAATGGAAACTGCCGGCAATATTTCTTCAGAATTGCCAAAAAGAGTGAACTATTTGCAAACCAGCTTATCCAAATCATGAATTAAACCATGCAATTCATATCAACAGCAACTAAACTCTTTTATATATTGAAGATATTCTTGGTTGACTGGAGGCTTTGTGTCATCAGATTACAAACTTGTTTGCTCTCTTTTTTATTTGGCCTTTGAAATTACAAGCACACAACCTGTTTTCACTCTTTTCTTATCACAAAACATAGTAAAACATATCTGTTGGCCTTTGTAAATGTGACAATTTCTGTGTTTCTTCAGAAAACAAATTAAATGTTAAAATGAAAATAGCTCAGTCTTCCCTTCCAGCTTCTCATTATTTAATCAGGCACTGAGACAAACCGCTTAAAGGTATTTGCAGAAACAACCTGCAGGGTGAGCTGTAGCAAGAGGTTTACAAATTTAGTACGACTCCAAACAAGCCTTGTGTTGGTTGGCAAGAGGCCGATTTTGCAGAAAGGGCTTTAGTGCTTTCCTTGAGGGCATTTTGATGGAAGATATTAAGACAAAATAGAACATTTATTTACTGTTGTTAGTTGTTATTTGATCTTAATTATTTAAAGAATAAATACAATTCATGTGAAACTCCCAGAATGTCTTATAATATAAGAAGTGCCACTCCAATTCTCTTTTATGGACCAATTTTCTAATGGTTAGTGATGCCCATGAAAGAGTCTTGTACTTGAACACTGGCACTTCTCCAGTTAGGTTTCTGCACTCTAGCAAACTGAATTAGACTGAACCAGATTTTATTTCAGAGTTGCACACTGAGAAACGATGTTAGAATGTGTGACTGCTGTAATTCTGAGGAGCATTTCGTCATGTGAAAGAGACAGTTCAGTCCTAAGGCTTTACATGCAGGATATAAATATATAATCTGTTTCTCATTAGGTCCTAAGATACTGTATAACTTCAGATGTACATAACCCATAACACAGTGGTATTTACTCCATAAAAACTAAGTAAAACTATTGAAAAAGTACATTGAAAAGTTAGGCACGTACATCAAAACTGACACAACCACCTTTATCAATAACTTAAGGTATTTGTCTGATGAATAATTAATCAGTCTCTCACATCATTGTAGAAGAATTTTGGCCCTTTTCCCCTTTTTTCTTCTTTTTATTTCCAGGCTTCATTGAGGCATTCAAATAGGTCCTATGACAACATTTCATTCAGGCTGAGGTCTGCTACTAAACTGGGTCACTAACACACTAATTTTGTTCTTTTACAGTTATTCTGTTGCAGATTTGTTGCTGTGTTGGAGATCTTTGTTTTATTATCCAGTTTTGCTATCAGATGGATGGCCTCTGGAGTCTAGAATACTTTGGCACAGAGGTGTTTTTGGTTGATGGGAGGTGCCCTGGTCATGAGCCTGTGAAACAAACCAAAATGCGACATTGATTTTACTAAGATGTGTGTGGTTTACAGCAGAGTCCCATACCTGGTTTAAGCTAGCTCTGCTTCAGCCCAGAGGAATCACCTCGCCACTGCCCCACAATTTCAGTTTTGAAGCAGGAAAGTTAAAAGCTGTTCCTGTCAGAGTTTTCTCCAATAGTGGAAACAATAGACCAGAGCAACATGGTTACTAAACATTTACAGAAATGTGGGACTTCAGGAGCAAAAAGACCAGAAAAAAAGAACGAGATTTGCTGTAGCTGAACTGGGCGGAGTTTTTAGTTCAACTGCCATAGCAGCCGCCTCTTAAACTCAGTGAGTCCAGGTTTGATCCCGATGTTACATGGACCCACTTTCTACTTTACCTGCTGAACAATATAAGAAACTAGAGCTAACAAAATGTTAAAATAAAACAAAAAGCAAAATTTAAAAAAACAAAAAACATTTTTTATGGAACACATACGTTTTACCATTTCCATTTGTTGATAAAGAATGTCTCATTTTATTATTAATCATGGAAAAGTTATGACAAATAATGTAATCGATTTTAATTGGATTACTTGTCGACTTCTAAATTTACCTGAAATTCCCATCCCTGATAGAGTAACTGTGATGAACTGCTCTGCCTGTAGTCCAGATCTTATGCAGTAGAGGGTTGCTCTGCTCTGCCAATCCATTAAATATCAGAAAATCTACTTGAGATTCATATGATTGGGATCTATCTGAAATTTCATCAAAGAGAGACCTCTCAACTGTAATCATTATTTTCAAACAATTTGAAAATTTTGTGGATGTATTGGATGAAAGTCATATTGGCTGCAGGCCACAGTGTGTTGTTTCACCAGAAGCTTTGGATTACCAGGAAACTCAGCAAGAAAG